>JAJEJH010000253.1:214936-321576 GCA_026122585.1 Anacardium occidentale
TGTCATGCCATGATATGCATATGCAGCTTATTATCTGAATTCGTGCTTACCTGATGCTTATCTGAAGCATTTATATCATTAAACTGGATGCTCATGCTTTACTTCACATTTTAATTTTTTTTTCTGAAAATCTGTAGGTGCACGAGCATGCGGGAAGAGTGTACGGGCGTGAGCCAAGACGCACGGGGTCGTGCGTTGGTCGTGCGCCTGACCGTGCAAGCTACTGGAATTCTGGAAACTTTTCACTGAAAGCGCATGCACTGGCGTGCGTCTATGGACACACAGGCGTGCATGTGCATTTTCTGGCCATGCACACGGGCGTGCATCTGAAAAAACAAAGACTCACGGTCGTGCCATGCGGACGCATGGCCGTGCGTCTTGTTCTTCAACAAGAGCACCGCCTGGAAACTTGCCTTAAACTCATGCCCATTGCATTCAAACTCAAAATCACTCCAAATATGCATTTCCAGCACTTCATATAACACAATTCAAGCATCAAATCTCACATGCAACAATCATCACGCATTTCACCATGGAAGCATTAGCTTTCTCTCACTAAAACATAAACCATCAACATGCAAGGATCAAGGATGGCCAAAATTAACATTTCACACATCAACCATCATCATATAACATTCATCCAAGCATCACAACTCATCAAACATGCCGGAAAATTGCGAGAAGAAGTGAAAGAACACTTACCTCTTGCCATGCTTCTAAAAACAAACTTTCGAACTATTCTCTATGCTCTCTCTCCGGATTGGGAGCTACTTGCTGCTGAATTTCCTCTCTAGGAATGGGAGGAATTGAAATGGAAGAGAGAAATTACTGAAGAAATGAAAATGGGTGAGAAAAGAATGACTTAACTCACGGTTCCACTTATATATTATGCCACGCACGGTCGTGCATCATGGGTGCACGGGCGTGCACAAGAGAAAATGAGTATTACTCAATTCCCGCTCACTCGCCTGATCAAATCCTTCCGAAAGGATTCCTACGAAAGCTACACGGCTTCGAAAACTTACTAACTCATCCCTTGAACTTGTCTAGACTCCCAATCTCTTTCTGAACCTCGTTTCTAACCTCGAAACTCTTCCCCTAAGGGCTTTCTAACCTGGGATGCTACACCTAGCATCTGAAAACTACGTCTTTCTAGCTTTAAGTAACCACTTCTTACTTATTCCTAATAATTTATTCTTACAAGCTGCTACAACTCCTTTCTTGTCACATCTCTAACTATCTCTCTCACATCCTTTATACTAAGAGATCCTTATGAGCCTTGGAAGCCTCTTTTAGCCCTCACTAAATCTCTACCCTCATCTACCATGAATCTAGGTAGGTAGGGTCTCATATCTAAGATCACATATAAAAAAAAAAGTCAGGATCTAAAATCTATACTGAATCTGACGCTACAATACTTATGCTAAGTGAAATCATGAGCACTGGTTGTTGGGATACGTTGACTCTATGCTTATACAATTTGAAAACTATGCATTTTAAAAACTCATTTTTGAAAACAATGGCTCAAATCAACTATGATGGCTCAAAACTACTCTAATACCATCAATTATAGGAGTTCCTACCATATATTACTGTTCACTACTATTATTACTATTTTATTATTATTATTATTATATTAATTATTTTCAACATATAGTTGGAATCCCACAAAACTACCGATCTAAAAACATGTACGCAAAAGCTAAAATGAAATTTATCATGATATGTTGAAAAAAACCTGATGTACAGTATTATGAAGAATTATAATATTTTAAAGTTATTTAACAGTATCTAAATCATAGTTACTATTGTACATCATATGTATGAGCACTATAAAGCATGTGAGCTAAGTATATTATCTATTAAAAACTAGAAATACATACATACATACATACATACATACATATATATATATATATATATATATATATATATATATCTATATATACATATGTATAAAACTTTGGACACAGGTGAAACCCGCGTAGAATCGTATCTCACTCACCATCCGTCTAATACTCTAGCTTAGCTTCTCAAAAACATTAACCTGCGAGAAAGAAAACTGAAAGGGATGAGTGATAAAATCACTTAGTAAGTATTTCCTATCTATACCCTTAGGTAGCCTCTATTATAAACTATCTTTATGATTGGCATAAAGCTTTAAGCTCGTTTAACTAATTTTTTCTATTTTTTTTTCTTGGCTTATTATATTTTTAGTTTAATAGACTCTACTTCGTCTATCACTAGTCTCGATGCTTATTTGCTAAACTTAACTTAATCTTTGACTAGTCTAATAGGCTTTTCCTCCTCTCTAGTTTATCTTATTGTTCAAATTTTGTTTCATACCTTGTCATAAGTATATATATATATGATTATATAAATATTACATGGTATCAAAATGGGTCTAAATTGATGTAACTTAACACCTTTAACTCTTTTTTCAAGAGTTCATTACGTTTCCATTTCTTAATTAGTATCTAGAATCCAATGAAATCATGACTTCTCTTAGGACTTAGTTGAATTCTTTTATGATCCTACTTATAATGTATATCATGCAGGAAGACTCATTTGATTAGTCATAAGTCTTTTCTATTTTTCAAGCTTTACTCTATTTCTCATTTAATGTTTTGTTTTTGACTTATTCCTTAACATGCATACTTTGTTATCTATTTGGTATTCTTTGCTTATTATTATTATATTTTTCTTATCATACTATTTGTGTTCTTATTCATATCATGCTATGTGGGTTATGGAATTAAAGTATACTGAAAACATGTATTTATCCTTGGGTTTGTTTACTGAAAACATTTATTAAAAATACTATTAGGATTGAAGATCCTAAAATAAAATGCAGACGAGATCTCTCTTTTATGTATATGAATATTGTATACATAAAAGCTGTATCTGAAACTGTGATGCTGATCAGATTGATGAATATGGGGATTCAACACCTTAACCATGTGAGTTGAACCAAACCAATAATATGTTGGTAACCTAAAAATATTCTATTATATTAGCCTTTGGACTAGTAAGCTGAAAATCTAACCATATTGACACGAGATTAGTGAGCTAAAATCTCATAAATATCCCCTCATATTTACTTTTAATAACTAACTTATATATCATGTTTTATGCTAAAAACTCATGCATATGAATCACTTAATCTCATTCTGAAAATACTATTTTTGCATGTTATGTCATGTAATGCTTTTCATGCAAAATATCTTACTACTTCTTTTTTTTTTTTAATTATATTTTACTTAACTAACTCAACTGTTAGAGTTTTGTTTTATGTATTTCTTACTAAACTTTCTGATTCTATAACTTATCAAGCTTGATAATAAGTTTTGTGCTAGCTTTTTATTCTCTATGTTTCATAACTGTTTGTTTCTATTTTCATATCAAAATTTACTACTTATATTGTATTTAAACCATAGTTGGATTTCTTTCACTTATGTGATTTTATTTTAATGATTCTAGAAAATATAGCTTTCTTTTCTTTTCTTGTTATTAATATGCTTATTTCATTTTGTATTCTATGATTTCTACTTAATCTAATGTTTCTACCAGCTACACGGTTGTGCACTTTAGGATGCACAATCGTGTACGTATCGCACATGATCATGACCTTATGTGCATAGGCTTGCAACAAAACTTAACACATGACCATGACCCTAAGCCACATGATTGTGTGTCCAAAGGCACTACTATACTGGACTTAATCGTGTAGGTGTTTACATGAACGTGGCCATATAAGGTAACATAACTACATGGGCATGCATATCGAAGATGGGCATGCACCAAGCTCTAATTCTACAACTTCGCTTCTAGAAGTAGCAGAACTCAACCCAAATCACTTATATTCTTTAATCAACTTATTCTAACACACACATGTAAAACATACTTCTATTACAGACCTTTATCATCTTATAACATCTAATCACAGCCAAACTTGCTTGAAGTTCCCTTAAGAACACATACATATATATATATATATATATATATTATACATACATACATACATACATACATACATACATACATACATACAACATGCTTCTACCTCTAAAACCTTTTGGCTTTTATGATCTTGTCATACAATCATACAGCTTAAGCTCAACACATGCTTATTATCTTATCTTATACTCAGAATAGAGGATTATATGCTAAAGAAATAAGGAAACAAGAAAACAGATAGGAAATACTTACCTGAAGCTACTAATGACTTTTATCTCTCAAACTCAGGCTTATTTCTTAGTTGGAATGGTTGGTCAAAGCTGATATTCTCCCTTAATCTTGATTAAGGTTAACTGAAGAAGAAGAAAAGGAATGGGTGAATTGGTTGAAACGAAAAGCTTTACTCAAGCTTATTTCTTAGTTGGAATGGCTAGTTGAAGCTATTTTTCTCTCTTATTCTTGATTAAGGTTAGCTGAAGGAGAAGAAGAGGAATGGGTGAATTGGCTTAAACGAAAAAGCTCTACTAAAGCTTATTTCCTAGTTGGAATGGCTGGTTGAAGCTATTCTTCTCTCTTAATCTTGATTAAGGTTAGCTGAAGGAGAAGAAGATGAATGCATGAATTGGCTGAAATGAAAAATCTCTACTTTATATATCTGTGTGACACAAAATGGTTGCATGGTCATGTGCCCTTAAGGCGCATAATTGTGTAATCTAGAAAAATTCTAGATTTTTTTCCCTTCTTGTGCGTGTGCATGGAAAGCCTCCCGAGAGTACTTACACATATGTCATATAAAGCCTTTAAATGACTATTCCACCCTTTCAATCCTCTTGAATCTATTTTTTACTATAAAATTTCCCTCTTAACCCTAATCCACGACCCAAAAAACCATTCTTACCTTGAGATATTACATGTACAAGCCAAATAAAACCCCTAAATGATCATTCTACCCCTCAACTTACTCAACTCGAATTCTAACCCTAAAATCTCACTTTTTTCATCGATTTTCAACCTTAAATTATCATTCTAACTTTGTGTTGTTACAATGCCAAATCCTTACAATTCATCAGTTTAATCAGCACATGATTTTTATGGTGTTTTATGACAAATTTATGATAAATTTTATAATGAAATCTTCAGATCGATTATGTAAGTTTTTATGATCAGATCTTCAAATTGATTATGAATAATTTTCAAAATTATAATTTAAGCATAAGTTTTCTAAAAAAGAATCTTTTAGGCTAAGTTATGGTTTTTCTTATGAGTTTACCATTACATATATGTCATAGCATACATGAATAAAATGACAGAAATTAAGATAAGATCTAAAAAAACCTAAGATATGTTAATAAGTTAAGATCTCAAGACACTTAAGATACGAATTCAATACTAAGGGTTATGTATGTTATGATTGAGAATTTTGCTTGTTGAGTAACTTGTCATTTATGCTAATCTCTTCTCCTCATAGCTTAAGTTTATATGTGCTCAATGAATAGCCATACGGGAGGCTACACTCATCAAGGTTATGCTCTGAAAAAATGTTATATTATGTTTTAGTTTCAATGTTTTCAAAGTAATTCTCATGATTTCTTTTGTAAACACTTTCATATTCTGCATTATGAAGTTCAACGAAAATTTAATAAAAAGGTATTTTTCAAAAATGAGTTATGTTGTATTTTATTTCTACATTATAAGTATGGATGAATATTATTTTAAGATTTCTACATATGTTTCATGAATGGCAATAATGTAATGCTATCATATTAATTAAGTTATAATACATACATACATACATGTATTTTATATATATATATATATATATATATATATATATATATATATATATATATATATATATATATATATATATATATATATATAATAGCATTACAATTTTTGACCATCAATGATGATGATGATAGCTGGATCTGATTGTCTAGTGAATTAGATGATTATTTCTAATTATCTAATTCAATTTAGCATCGTCGATAATAATGGTCACTATTCTAATTTTTTAAATTTTCTTGTAAAATTTAACATTTTTAATACATTATATTATTTTTAAATTTATTTTATTATTTTATAATTTTTTAAAATTCTTTTATTCATAAAGATAAAAATACCTTATTAACTATTAATATTTAATAGTTGACGATTAAATTTAATCGTTAACTTTGATTAATAAGTTGATATTTGAGTTTTTAAAAGTAGGTGAATATGAATTTGTCATTTGGGAAACTATGAATGGGACTAAGTCGTTTGACCAAATTTTTAATATAAAATTAGGTGTATGAAGAAAATGTTAGTTATTGTTAGTGTTTATAAGCTTTTAGGGTTGTTTTACTAAGATTAGAGATAAAGACAAAATGACATTTAACTAAGTGTTTGGGTGGCCAAAAGATTTAATCCTACCCAAGGCTGCCTTTCCCTTAATTTTTTTAAAAGTTAACTATTTACTCATAAAATATTTTTCATTTATTTTTATTAATATTTTTGTAAAATCACAAAAATACCTTCAATAAAAAAAATTATAATAAATATAAAATAATATTAAAATAATAACAAATTTAGAATTTAATCAAAAAATTAAAAAGCCAAAATAATAGTAAAATTTTTTTAAAATTTAATTAAAAAATTAAAAAACATTTTAAAAAAATAGTCACCACTGCTGATAACGTCATCGTCTTTAACCTTTTTTGACAAATGAGTCGACTAGATCTAACCAAGAATTGAACCATGTGGTCTTTTCTAATCACCTGGTTCAATTTTCATTGATAGTGGTCACTTTTTCAAAAAGTTTTTAATTTTTCTATTGTTAAATATTTTTATTAATTTTTTAAATGTTTTATTATTATTTTATTTTAATATTTTTAAAAAATTTATTTTATTATTTTTAATTTTTATTCAAAATGCCCTTAAAACCATTAACAATTAATAGTTGATTGTTAAATTTAACCATTAATCTTAGTCAATGGGCAATTATAAAAAAAAAAAAAATTTGGTTAATGCATAAATATTTGACTTTTTAAAAATTAAAATGTGAGACTTTATGATTTAGTGAAACCTTGAGTGGGATTAAGTCTTCTGACATTTTTGGGTCATAAAGGTTTGATTCAAACAAAATTAGTCATTGATTATAGAACTAAATTGTGTGCACAAAATCACAAAACTTTATGTATATATTTTATATACTTAAATGATATATTATAATGTGATTAAGTGTTAATTTATCATTAGTCTATCCTTAATTTAAAATTATATAATTAGATCATTATACATCAGTTGGACATACAAATAAACACAAAAATAAAAATAATTTTGTTGTTTAGTATGATTTAATTGATAATTTTTTAATATTCAATGAAAATGATATTTTATTATTTCAACCCACTACCCCTACAAGTCTTGTATCATAATATTTTAATATAAAATTTTGAGTCAAATTTATAAAAAACCAAATTTTCTGATAAAAATTTCTTAAGATGACTCTTAAAGATATTTTAAATTTTATTAGGTTGCTAACATATATCGATAACTTAATTAAGAGTGTTATTATTTATATTTATAATAAATAGTAATAAATTATTATATAATTAAATATTATATTATTTTTAATTTAAAATTATTTAATTATAATTCATTACTTAAATTTATAAGGTTAAATGATTTTCAATTAAGGTTTTTCTAAATAATAACTTCCACCCAAAAGCTTTTAAAAACTTAAGTACTCATTCATTGATTAAAGTTAACAATTAAATTTAATGGTTATTCATTAAATTTAACTGGTTAAAGGGTATTTTTGTCTTTTAAAATAAAAATAATAAAATTAATTTATAAAAATAATTATAATATAAATTATTATTTAAATTATAATAAAAATTTTAAAAAAATTAAAATAAGATAAAAATAAGATAAATTTTAAAAAAATGACCATCACCACGACAGCGTCGTTGACAATGGTGGTAGCCGTAAACCTAATTAAATGGTAAAAAATAGTTACTTTGTTTAATTAATGATCAAATCTGATTATTTTAATGGCTGAGATAGTTAGATTAAATTATTAAAGATTTTACAAAGACGATCAGATTTGAGGGCCTCTACCAACAAAGATGACAAAAAAGATTGATATGTTTGAAATTAACCATTTTTTATCTTCCTCAATAGCTGTAAGATTTTTTATAATCAAATCTGGTTACCTCAACCAATAAAACGGTTAGATGCGATCATTAATTGAATTAGATAGTCATTTTTAGCTATTTAGTTAGGTTTATAGTGATTACAATTGTCGACGATGTTGTTAGCGACAGTAGATCATTTTTTTTAAATTATATTTTATATTTTATATTTATAATTTTTAAAAATTTTATAATTTTATTTTTATTATTATATAATATTATTTTATATAAAATTTATTTTAATTTTAACATTCTTTATATTTTTAGTGAAAGTATTTTAGTTATATCATCAAATATATTGATATAATTAGATAAAATTTAATTAATAAATAAATATTTGACTTTTTAAAAATCTTTTAGTAGGGCGAATTTTAAAAAACCTTGGGTGGAATAATTTGTTTGGCCAATTTATAATCATTATTAAGTTTACGTAAATTTGTAATCATTAAGTTTACATAAATTTGTATTCATTAAGTTTTCATAGATTAATGATTTTATAATTTAGGTGAAAATCCATATTCCACCCAAAGTTTCATTCAAAGACTTCTCACTTCATAACTTTTAAAAACTTAAATACTTACTTGTTAACTAAAATCAACAGTTAAATTTTGATAGTAAAAATGCTACTTTTTTTATTTTAATAAAAAATTTTAAAAATAATAAAATAATTTTTATAAAAATAAAAAATATTATTTAAATATTTAAAAATTAAAAAAAATAGGTGACTAGATTTGGTGTTCCTAAAATTAAGTGGTCATTTTCGACCACTTAATTTCACAATCGATAGTTTTCACCATCAATGATGTTGTTGGTAACGGTGATTGTTTTTTAAATTTTTTTAAAATTTAAATATTTTTAAAAATATTTTGAAAATTTTTAAATATATTTTAAAATTTTAAAATATTTTTTTATTTAAATATTAGTTTATAATTTTAGTATAAATTTTAAAAAATAAAAGATATTTTAATTATTTTATAATAAAATTAATAAAAATAAATATTTGAATTTCTAAAAATTAAGTACGTGGATTTGTTATACAGTGATAAAAAGACCTTTGGCCTATCATTTATAATAATTTGTGTATGTATGGAGAAGATAGTGATACCCTGGGAAGGGTAGCAAGGACAATGTTGTTATATACGGATTACGTTGAAAGTATTTGTCATCAAAATTATCTCGGGAAGGAAAACAAAAGCAAATAACTATTAATATCTATTTATGAATGCCTACGTGGCTCCTAAAAATGACCTCCAATCCTAACCATCCCTAAACCCAAAACCCTTTTTTCTACGCCCACCCACCCCCCTGAACTCGATCTTCAACTCACAAAAACCCTAATCCAGATACATTCCCAACACAAAAAAAATTATGAGCTCCTTCACCAACAGCACTAGCAATTTTGATAATCTCCTGCTTCAGACCTTGATGGGTCGCCTTCAAATCAGGCCACCGAACGGCAACTTTTCCAGTCCTTTCCTCTCTCAACAGTCCCTCGATGACCTCCTCTTTGACGCGGCCAATCTCTCCGATTCTTCATCCGATGATGACTCAAACAAAAACCAACTATCAAAAGAAGAAGCCAAGCTCGAAAAAGAGGTAATCAAGATCATCCTGTCAGGCAAGATCGAATCTCTCAAACCCAACTCGGGCCAAGCTGTTACGATTGGGGAACACCACATCTGTGTCGGATTTCACGAGGAAATAGGTTCGGATTATCGGGTGTGGGAGTGGCATGGGCATATCATGCTTTTTGACGATGAGAATGGGTACTCGCCTGAGTATATCTATGGAAATTATTTCGAGAGGTTGCAGGGGAAAGTGACTCGTGACATTGGTGCTGTTGAAAAGGAGAAAGAAGATGAAGAGAAAGAAGAAGAAGTAAGGACTTTGGGGTTGAGAGAACTGATTGATAGTGCGGATACGAAAGCAGGTCGGATCCTTCATCGAAACGTGAATAATAGTTCTCCAAGGTTTGTGTGAAAACCTCTTTTTAAATTATATTATTTTTTTATTCATTCTAAAATCCGTGTTACAATTATCTTATTTTTGTTGATATTTGTGCTGCATATAGTTTGATATAATTTTATGGTTGACGTGATTTTATAATTAGATTTTGTTATTGGTTGAAATATTGTAGCTGAAAATACCTTAATATCATTTAATATTTGTTCATTGATAAGACGAATTGGGTAGCGATATAGTCTGCATGAATAATAATGTAATAGATGCAAGAGAGAATTAGATGTTGTTGGGATGGCTATCACATGGCTCTATAGTTGAAACTAATGTTAGTGGAGAGTTTAGGCCAACAAGGCAATAAAGGTTGCTCAGGTTGAAATTCATTGTGGTTTGTGTTTGTTGCTGCTAATATCATTGGTTGAAAACGTTGTGGCAAATACTTTCATGTCATTGAATATTTGTTTACTGATGAGATGAAATGTGTAGAGTTATATTCTGAAGAAATAATAATGTAATAGATGCAAGAGAGAATTAGATGTTGGGATGGCTATGACATGTCTCTATAGTTGAAACTAATGTCAGTGGAGAATTTAGTTCAACAAGGAAATAAAGGTGGCTAAGGGTAAAATTCTTTGTGGTTTTGTGTTTGTTTCTACTAATAGCAGAGTTAATGTGTTATATTTGGACTTTTGTTTTGGAATTGTCTGACTTGATGAATTTGTTTTATGATTGTCTTTAGGGTTTAACAAGGTTAGTCTTGTTCTAATTGTAGTTGAGTGTGGGTATTTGCAGTTATGATATGTTAAACCATTAGAGTGTTGGTATGGTTGATGGTAGCATGTATTTTAAGTCCATTTCTTTTTGTAGATGTTTGTTATATGCTATACATACCAGCAGGAATCCATTTTCTTTTGTAGTTTGAAAAATTTCCTCCTTTTTCTGAGAACAAATGTCTTATATTTGATGTGTCTCTCTCTGTCACTTATTTTGTATATTTTGCTTTAGCCATAATCCTTGTCAACTAACTACTTTTTCTCCTAAAATCTACATTTTCATGCACTCTATAAAGACAACAAATAAGATTTCAGAGCTACCAATTTTAGTCTATTATGGTTTAGGAAAATTTATATCAATTTAAGTTCTTGCAATACTGTAGTGAGAGAGACATCCACCGATGGTTAAATAGGGACAAGGTAAAAAGATGTAGCATTTCTTAGCTCCAATATAACCTCAATAGTGTCAATTTTTTATTTTTATATTTCTTGGTTTAAATATGTGGATAATTCAGGCATTTTGTTAACACTTGTTAAGTGATGTATGGGTTGATTAGGTGATATTCAAATGTATTTGCATTAGTTGGACTTGCTTGTTAGTTTTCACATCACGTGTGGGCGCTCATATGTGCACTGTTTAGGTGATTTAAAATTTGCACTTCATATGTGCATTGTTGTTTTCTAGATTGAATAAAACTATGTGCACACATGTTTTGTATACATTTTGTGTGTAAATGATATATGATCATGTACAATAAGGGGAAGGGGGGGAAGGAAATGATCATATACGATAAAAAAGAGTGAATGATCATCTAGGTCCACAGTCTAGGCCCAAGGATTGGATAAGAGAAAAGAGCAAGTGGAGTGCTTTTCTTTCTTCCTGAGGTTCCTTTGACTAAGTACTCATACAAAGAAAAGTGTGAATTTGTAGAGTCTAGTTTTGGAAAAACGGCTTGACATAGCATTGCTCTTCCAGATTTAATCGATTTCCTTCCCAACTTTACACTTTAATAACCATGCATAAGCTATTGATCATCTTTGTTATTGTTCTTTGTCTTTAAAGAGATAATTCACAAGTGTTTAGATGTCTTTACGAGTTGTTTATTGAACATCTTTGTCAATGAAACAGATGAATACATTGTAAGATACATTTAAAAAATGTAATCACCTTGTAATATGTACATCCTAAACACTTTTTCTGCATATTATGTGGTTCAGGTCTTGAATTTAAGATGATGCAGTGTGAATTGGTGGGAGGTTCTTGAGTTATAATTTTATTTGTTCAGATGCTGGTTACGAAATGTTTTGTATATCACTTTTTCAGTCATAACATGTTGACAATCAGTTGCTGTTCTGAAAAAGTTTCTGGTTTTCCTTGATCTACTCTTGAATTTACAGGGCTTAGTTAAGAGGTCTGTTATTGGTTCTTCACTTGAGCTTTTGAGTGTTAAACTGGATGGCTGTGTTTGGTGCCTTCATTGGATTGCTTATTAAAGCTTGAGGCAGCCGTCATGATTTCCCTGCCATTGCCAGAGCAATTCCTTGGTTTATCTGGTGCCTTTTATAGTTTCTATATTTGAATTTTAGATGTTGGTTTGAATGATGAAACTGGTCTCCTGATTTAAGATCTGAATAAATTTGTGCATCAACACCTTTATTTACTTTGTACAGATGAATGCTAAGAACACATTTTCATTTTCCGCCAGACACACTTACAAAAGACAAATGCAAGAAAAAAATGAAAATCGGGTGATGAATTTTTTTTATTATATTAAGTGATTTTGTTTCAAGTAGTATTTAAGTTCCATCATATTGGATGATGAATTTTTAGCATTAGACTAATTTACAAATTTAAAGGCACATTGATTGTAGACATATTTTATGTGTTCAAACAAATTCCAAAAAATAGTAGTATTTGATTGATTGGTGTTTTTAAGGAATAAATAATGTTTTTTTGAATTCTTTTGTAAAAAATTAAAATTGAATTATAAGTAAAGAGTGAGACTTATCAATAGATTTGGATTGAGAAGCCTTTTCTAATAACTTCATGTATTCCTTTGCGTTATCAGTGTTAACAACAGTTGACTTAATATTGCTTGCCACTGTCATTCACATGAACTTTAAGTTTAATTTGTTTGATCTTTCCCTAGCTTTATGAAAGATTTTTCTTCAATTTTACTAGAATCAATGAGTTCACTAGACTGGTCATATAGAAAAGATTGGTTTAAGTCTAACATTTCTAAGTCAGACTCAATCGATTCATTCCATTCATTAAAATTTAATTTATTGAATTTCACAATATATAAAGCCTACAAATGTAATGAAACAAGAAATGATGCTGTAAAATAAATTAACTAATATAAAACTCACATCCAATAATGCTTTGAGTAATTTACACAAAATTATAATGCTAATTTTAATTTTATAAAATTAAATATTACATGCATATTGATGTTCTCTTTTAAGAGTCATAGCAATATACAACTTTAATTATAATTAATGTTCTATTTCGACAAACTAAAATTAGTTATTTCATATACTATATTTAGATATGTTTGTTACTTTTGGGTATACAAAACCTACCTAACATAGTTCATTAACTACAATTATGTTCATAATTTTAAAATTAATTAATCAACCTTTGGGTGACCCTTAAATATTCTATAATTAATGAACTCCAATCACTCATACATAAACATTTTATGCCTTCATGTTATTTTAAGTAACATCACATAACCATGTGTAATTAAATTTATGATCATTCAATGTTGATGTCTACTTAAACTTTCTAAGTTGACTATTTTGGTAACTAATGAATTATACTTAATATAAACATCATTCAACGACGACAACTTTATGTGTTTATTTAAAAAATTGGCCAAAGGACTTATTTCCACCCATAGTTTGAGGTGGGGACAAAGTTTCACCCATTTACTTTTAAAATCCCAGATTCTCACCCTTCATTCAATTTCCATCCAATTTCATTAACTCATTTTATGAAATGACAAAAATACATTTATTAATAAAAATTTATAATAAAAATATAAAATAATATTTAAATATATTAAAAATTATAAAAAAATTTAAAAAATTTTATAAAATTATAAAAAAATATTTAAATTTTAAAAAATAAAAGTCAGCCATCGCCGTCGCACCGGAGGCGGTGGCCGCAACAAATGACACCAAGTGGCCGTTCCGACCATCTGGTTTCAAGGGAGGTCAGATCTGGCCTCCCGAATCGACGGAGGAGGCCAGATCTAGCCACCTCTGCTCGAAACCTTGGTTGGAAACGGTCGTTGGGGCCAAAGTCGACCATCTCCAATCGTTGCTGGCCTTTTTTTTGGTGGAGGAGGCCAGATCTGGCTGTCTCTGCCAAAAGAGGAGGCGGCCAGGCTGCCTCCATCAATTCCGGAGGCCAGATCTGGCCTCCCTTGGAACCAGGTGGTCGGGACGGCCACCTGGTTCTATTTACTGTGGCCACCGTCGCCGGCACGGAGGCGGTGGCTGGTTTTTATTTTTTAAAATTTAAATATTTGTTAAAATTTTTTAAAATTTTTAATATATTTTTATATATATTTAAATATTATTTTATATTTTTATAAATTTTAACTGTAAAATAACAAATTTGCCCCTTGATTTACTATTGACCGTTAGACTTAACAGTCAATGGGTGAGAATTCGGGTTTTTTAAACTTAATTGGTGGGACTTTGTCCCCGCCTCAAACTATGGGTGGGAACATGTCCTTTGACCTAAAAAATTTTATATCATCTATATTAGGTAAACAAAAATATATAATAAAAATATTCCTTTCAAATAAAATTAGCGTTTAGGATAACTAACAAAAATTTTAAATTTAGAAATCATAGAAAATATTTGGGCTTAATTTAAAAATGTCTTCAGAAGCATATAAAACATGTAGATTATGTAATTTAAACAGCATTAATTTAACCTAATCATAATCAAACATAATCATAATCAATACACACACATATATTGCTGCATTATATATGTATGTGTGTGTATACATATATATATATATATATATAAAATATTGTGGCTACAACATTTAATATTAGCTGCAATTTCAACACATAAATAGCCATAAACACACATAACACAAATCGTAGCACGATGACATGATATTCAACATAAATTACTACAAAAATTAACTTAATTGCATTAAACATAAATCGCAATTGCCACAATACACACACGCACTCACCAAGCAAAATATTCCATCATGTTATCCCAAATTTCATATGGCAAAAAAATTATAAACCCTAATTATAATCAATTATTATATTAACATCGATTAATTTGTTTAATAAACAATTAATAGTTTTATAACACTGCTCTGATACCACATGTAAAATTAATCACATAAATTTAGACAAACAATCAATTTAAGAATAACCTTAATTTACCTAAACTTTATCCCAAAAAATTTAAAATATCAATTATCATAAAGTTAATTGATTTAGATGACATAGTTAATTCCATGATGACTATATTAATTATATTTTGTGACTCTGAGTTAATGTACTTGAAACTTTTAAGCTTTGTGTTTCTACCTTTATTTTCTTTTTGTAATACGTAAGTTTTATTGGATAAAATAACTCATCGTCTTCTGGATAGTGAAAAAACCAGACTTAATAAAAATAAATATTATTAATTACACCCCTGTCAAAGTGTAATGTATCTTATAAATCCTTCTAACTTGATAACACTTTAATCCATAATTTCTTATTAAACTTATACTTTATGTTAATTTCACATGTTTCACAATCTTCCCCCGGTTATTTTTCTAAGTGAAACCTTGGGTGGTGTACCTAACTCTCATTTGCTCTTTTTTCCAAATGGTTCCCTAGGCATTAAAATTGATCAAATTTGTCCCTTTAATAATGAGTAATACACTCAGTGAACATTCTCTCATGCAAATTTGTGTAAAATGTAACATCCCAGATCCGGGGTCAGTTTGTGATTCTTGAGTTTCCTAGGGTTGTGAGAGAGTTTTGGGGTGAAAGTGGAGTTTTCCTTGAGTTTGAGGGCTTGTGCATGGATCCGTTTGAGAGGATTTGCATGCGAGCGCGGGAAAATGGCATTTTTGTAATTTTCCCGGGATGCACGACCGTGCGTGGTAGATGCACGCCCGTGCATGAGCATTTTTCCAGCTGTCTTGAGTTTAAGTCGAGCTTAGCCGTTTCCAAACTCATTTTCACCCAAAGTTTGGCTTTGATTTTCAGAGGATTCACGCCCTAGAAGTGGAGAGCAGCTTCCAAGATCTTCCAATCAAGTTTGATTCGTGAGCTTCTTGAGAGAGAAAGCATGTCAAGAGGTAGGCACTTCTTTCCTCTTTCCCTTGCGATTTTGGTTGGTTTGGTTGCTTGTTTGAGGCATGAAATTCGTTCCCAGCATGCTTGTGACATTCTCTTTGTGTGTTGATGACAATTTGAGACGATTGGGATGATGGTTTATGTATGTGTTTATGCTCATGTGCGAGAAAGTATGCTTTTATATGTTTGTGTTGAGTTGGATGTTTGGCTGGAGGCTTGGAGTGACTGGAAGAGTATTTATGGTTATTTGAAGTGTTTGGCATGTGATTTATGCTTGATTTGAGTTTGGGTTGTGTTTGTGGCCGGAATCGTGTTGATTCCGAGTGGTCATGGAGGTGCAGAGCAGGACGCACGCCCGTGCACCCGAGGGGCACGCCCGTGCACGCTGTGTATTCTGCGTGGTCACGGCCGTGTTTACGTGCCCGTGCATGACCTAATTTGAGGGGTCACGACCGTGCATAGTTCATGCACGCCCGTGCGCCCAGTGAAATGTGAGAAAATGCTTTGAAATTCCAGAATCGCGCACGACCATATGCACGACTTGGTCACAGTCCCGTGCGAGTTCACGCACGCCCGTGCACGCGACACGCACGCCCGTGCGTCAGGCCAAAATGAGATATTAAGCTTTAATTGAGAAATGTGCACAGTAAACCCTATCCAATGGATAGTAAACAGTAAATTGAGCTCAATTAAGACTTCATGATGCATCATATGCATATGCATAACATGGCATGCCATTCAGAGTTTTCAGAGACGGATCCGAGGATCCGAATTCATGTTTTTCAGTTGAAAAACACAGTTTTCAGAGGTGAATACGAGGGGGCACTTGTGAGTTTCAGCACCCGTGTCACCAGGAGTTATATACTCAATACTAGCCCTATGTATTGGCGTGTGCCGGGTTGCTCAGCTAGCAGTTTATGTTTTCCTGGTCCGAGGATCAGATGAGTATAGCGCGAGGCGCTCAGTTCAGATATGTTTCCAGGCCCAGGCCTGATGGCATCACGTGGGCCATACAGTTTGTGGCACGTGTTTACAGAGGAAACTCACATGGCCAAGGTGCCGAATCCCTATATTCATCAGTCTGCGCAGCACAGTTTTCAGCATATTAGGTACCCCAGGGTACACAGTTTTCTGCATAGCTTTCAGATAAAGCTTTTGCATGATTTTCAGTTATGGGATCCCAGGATCCAACAGCTTAGTTTTCATGAACAGTTTTCAGAAAACTATTTTCAGCATGCAGGCCCAGGCCTAGCTTTGTTTTCAGCTTATTGCATAGCATGTCATTGTTATATGACACATCAGCATATTATTCCGAGAATGATAAGACAGTAAACAACAGTAACTGAACAGAATACAATAAGCCACGTAGTGACACGTAAGTTTTAGTTCAGATCAGTATCAGATCAGTATCAGTATCAGTATTAGTTCAGCATCAGTTCAGTTTCAGTTCAGTATCAGTTCAGATCAGTGCAGTTATGAGTATCCGTATCAGAGTTTGGAGAGTCGAGTTTTCGGTTCGGATTACTCTTCACTCTCGGTTGTTTACGTATACTCATATACGTATTTTACGACTGGGTATGAGACAGTATCCGGTCATAGAAGTGGTGCTTGTCAGCATGGTTGTCAGTTTGAGCAGTGTCCTGTGTGTGGTGTTGTGGAATCCTTCGAGAAGGGTTGGTTTGGGGTCTGTGGATATGAAGTGCTTACTGGGTGATTTTATCACTCACTCCCTACTTTCCTTTTCTCTTGCAGGTAGGTTGTTGGGAGCTGGGAGGAGGAGTCTGCTGCTATTTGGGATCCAGTTTACTTCAGTTTTGTTGTATGCACATGTATATGTTTTCCGCGAATATTTTAATATATGCAAGTTTTATTTGGGCATGTATATATGTATGTATACAATGTACCACAGGTATTTCCGCTGCGATATTTTAGTTCAGTTAAGCATTTCGGTCGGGTGTTATTGACCATATTTTCTTTATTTATTTATTACTATTTATTAAACAGTGAACAGTAATACCCTTCTGGGATGTCTTACATAAAACCTTACTAGCATAGACTTCTTGAAATAAACCTAATATGTCTTTATGTTTGTCCATTTGGATATTTATGCTAATGACACAGTGTGTCTCACTCATACATTTCATGTCAAATTTCTTAGATGAAAAACAATTCACTTCATGAAGTAGACCTAGATCACTAGATGTAAGTCAAATGTTTTTAACATACAAGACTAAAAAGTTTTTTTATTTTTTATAATTAAGATGAAAAAGATTACTTTTCTCTGATTAACCTTGTGGTCTATGTATTGATTCAAAATATTTTGTGTAAAACTAAACGAAGTAATTACATTGTGGAATTTAAATATCATTAACAAGAGGCTTGTTTGGCTTTATATATTGATTTTTTAAGTTTGCATATCATATGATCTTTTCCCACTAGTCTCTTAGGTTGTTTTATATATACCTCTCCCTTTAAGTTTTCATTGAGGAAGGTCATTTTTATGTTTATTTGATGTAACTCTAGATCAAATGAGCTACTAAAGTTATGATTAACCTCAAGTAGTTCTTAGATATTGGAGAGAAAGTATCATAGTAATCTATACCTTTTTTTTATGGGTGAATCTCTTGGCAATTAGTCTTACTTTACATATTTCAATATTACCAAAAAAGTCTCATTTGATCTTAAAAGCCTATTTACAAGTAACGGTTTAAGCTTATTTTGATAATTCTAATAGATGCCAAACCTTGTTGTTTGTCATTGAGTCCATTCATCCTTTATGCCATTATACTTTATAGTGCATTTACTTATACTTATTGCCTTAAAGACCTCTTTAACGTTGTATCAATATTCACTGTTTAAGAGTGTTGAATAATTAGTTGGTAATCTATGATCTACTAATTATGCGTTTGTTGCTCTCAATTCTAAAAAGGTTGGGTATTATTATCCTTATGTCTACAATTGTTAGGTTGACATGCATTATGTTAGACCTATGTGTGTTTTAATTTGATAAAAAAAAAATTAAGTTAGAATATTTAACAAATCCCAGCATGAATTGATGCATAAAAAAAAGGGTAAAATAGTTATATGTTTATAGGTTTGGTTAAGCACATGGTCGTGTATGTCCCATAAAAGGAATACACGAGTTGTTTAATCGTGCACAGACATTCGTGTAATAAAATGCTAGATGACTTTGTGTCACAAGAAGTGAAGATACACTGTCAGGCCTTTTGTGTACACCTAGTAGTGTTTGTATGTTATAGTCATCACTAGGCAGACACCTATGCAAAATAGTTTAAACGTTAATGCAAGTAAAAAATGCTTGGTCGTGTGGTGATTGTGAAGGGTATCATACATCAGATTATGTAGCCTTCTAGAAGTTTGAAGAATTGAAGACATAAAGTTACACAATTGTGTGCCTAGAGCACACACCATGTAGGGTTGACACAATAAGAAAAATTTGACCATTAGACTGTACTCATTGAAGGGAGCATGATTGTGCACAAGGGACACAAAATTGTACATCTATCCAGATTCATTTCAATAGCTCTTAAATCAATTGTAATGACTTTTTACACTTTTGTAACAGCCCGAGGTTAGAATGGTTTTTTTAGGCCTTGAATCAGGGTTAGAAGAGAGATTTCTTAGTTAGAAATTGGTTCCAGTGAGATAGGAGGGTAGAATAGTCTTTTGGTTGGCTTTATATGCAGCTTGTGGATGGAGCACGATCGTGCGTTCGTGTGCGCACGCCCGTGTGTCCTTTTCTCGCCATGCACGCCCCTACGTCTTGTATGTATGCCCGTGCATGCCTGCTGGTATATAAACCAATGTTTTTCCTCCGCCCGTTTCAGTCAGCTTTTCCCTTTTCTTTTCTCTCCAAGAAACCCTAGCTTTTTGAGGGAGAGATTAGTCAGCTTTAGTAGCCATTTCAGCCAAGATTCAGCCGAGGATAGAGAGATAGAAGATCTTAGTAGCTCCAGGTAAGTATTCCCTTACCTTTTCCCTTTTTTCCTTGGGTTTGTGGTTCCTTGGTTGGATGTTTTCAATGATTGTGCATGTTTTTAGCTTATTAGCATTGTATGTTGTATGCTAGTATGTTTAATTAGAAATGTGGTGAGTTTGGGTTGAGTTTTTGGTGTGATCTTACGGATTTTGATCGTGGGTGTCAAAATTGGGCTGGATGCACGCCCGTGCGTTCGTGTGCGCATGCCCGTGCATTCTGGTTTTAAGCAAGGTCACGGTCGTGTATGCGAGCATGCACGACCAGCTTTTATGAGGGGTCACGCCCGTGGGCCTGAGGGTCACGGCCCGTGCGTTAGCCTAGAGTGAGTTTTTAGCCAGAATTTTCAGAAGTTTGCACGGTTGGGCTGCACGCCCAGCACACGGCCCGTGCACTTGCATGCATGCCCATGCGTCCGATAGTGCACACCCGTGCGCCTAGCAGAAATGAGAAAAATAAAAGAATTAAGTAGAATTTCAATAACAATAAAAGAAAGAAAAGAAAAGAAAAGAAAGAAAAGAAAAGAGATAAGAGATAAGATATTTTTCCAGAATCACATTTTTATCTCACAACAGACAAGAAACTCATCATCAGACCTAAGTAGCATAATCTAGTGATAGGTTACGATTAGAAAACAGAAATCAAGACAAGAAACAGAAAACAGAAAACAGAAAACAGAAATAGAAATAGAAACAGAAAACAGATTCAGAACAGAAATAGTACAACAGTAAGAAAACAGTAATCAGAAAGAAAAGAGAATTGAAAAGATAACATGCATGAATAACATCATTCAACATAGCATGTTAAACAGTGTTTTCAGAAAAAGGGATCAAGTAATCCAATTGTATCAGTTTTCAGTATTTAGGGCTCAATATCCGAGTCAAATATTTGAGGGTGAATTCGAGGGGGTATCTGTGGGATTTCAGCTTTCTGACTTTGATCAGATTGGTTAGATTTTAGCTTACTGGTCCAATGACTGATATGGTAGGACATTTCAGCTTATTGGCACTTCGCTGGTATGGTTTAGCCCACTTGGCCAGGATGTCGAATCCCTGTTTTCATCAGTCTGATCAGCATAGCAGGTATCTTCGGATACAGAGGTTCAGAAATAGATTTCAGAAACATGTTTTCAGTAAACAGGCCCAAGGACAGATAACATAATTTTAGCATACCATGATACATAGTACATGACATGACAGAGCATAAAAATAGTAAGAACAGAATCATGTCAGATAAGAAATAAAAGAAAGACTTAGCTACACGATATACATCAGAAATAAAGAAATAAAAAAATTCAGCTAATCCTATTAGAACGCAAGAACTAATAAGGAAGCACAGGATTAGAAGAAGCTATTAGGCTATCAGGAACTTAGTTAAGTTCGTCTAGATAGCAGTTAGTCAGCAGCAGCTCAGTCTAGAGCCTACCCGAGGGTAGAGATAGGAGATGCTTACTGAGTGACTTGTCACTCATCCCCCGTGATTTCTCTTTTTGCAGGTTGGTGTTTCGGGGAGCTGAGCTTGGTGCACGAGAGATGGCTAGTGTGTGGGATATGGCTTGAGCGGGTTCTCACCCGAGTTTTCAGATATATATGTATGTATATATGTTTAGTTTCAACAGATAGCATGTTTGTGGCTCGCATGCTTTAGATTGCTCATGTATTCGGATTGTACAGTATCATTTATGTTTTCAGATATTATTATTATTTTATAAATATGAGTTTTATTCAGGATACTGTACAGTGGGTTTTCAATTTCCATCACAGATGTCTAAACCAGCTTCCGCATAATTTCAGTAAGCAGTAAGAGTAATACCCACTGCTATATATTAAGATTTATATATATATATATATATATATATATATATATATATATATATAAAAAAAAAAGGCCTACAGTAATATATAGCAGGTGGGGTATTACAACTTTAATCCTATAAAAGTCAATTAATTTAAAGAAAAGAGAGTTAGAAAATTAGGCTTTACACTTCTATGCTTTATTTCTCTAATTCTTCTCCATTGTTATTCATTTGAGAGAAATTTTGTACATAACTTTTGCATATGTCTTTTTGAGGCTTTTCTTTCTTTTTTTTTATAATTTTGAAAACAAAAAAGTACAATCTCGTGAAACTAGTGTAAAAGTAAAATCTCGTGAAACTATCTTAAGAGTGCAGTCTCTGGTATTAAAACTAGTGCAATATAATGAATTCTCTTGTATCAAAATTATCGTATCTTTAAAATTAAAGATAGCAGAGAAAAAACTTCAAACGGAGTGACTTGAAGGAGTAGTGTAGAAGGATTTTTTAGAAGCTCCAAACTACTATAAAACTAGTTGAGCAACCTCTCTTCCTTCTCTCTTTGATTTGTTTATATGTTTTATATTGCTTGATTATGTTTGCTTGGTTGATTGATTATTTAGTTAATTTGATCGTTTTTAGATTAAGTGTAAAAAGATTTTAACTTTGCATAAGTTTTAATAATTCCTATTCACCAATCTCTAAGATTATTTTAGCCATATAGAGGTTTAAGAATTAGCATCAGAGCTTAGACTCTTGTTTTCAAAAATCAAATAATCTTAAGAGTTTAAGATCATTTTTTTTAAATGGTAAATTTGTTTAAAAAACTTGTTTTTGAATAAGGGCAAAGATCCATTTGACCATTTTTGTTTTGTGGTAAAAATTATAGTCAATGGAAAGTTAGGATAAAATTTTATGTTTAATCCATTGACTAGACACTTTAAAAAATTATTGAAAAAGAAGATTTAATTCCCATAGACCCTAAGACAAATATGCCCAAAGATGAAAATGATGAAAAAATTATGAGTTTAAATTCTATGGTATTGAATTTGTTGTTTTATATTTATATTTTATGTGATTGATTTATTAATTTATTTTTAATTTAAAATTATGTTAAATAAATAAAGAAATTCTGAATATAATTTTTTTGTAATTTTTATCTTATCTTCTTTTTCATTTAATTCTATAATTTTATTTATTTTTTGAACTATAATTTAATACCAAACAAGGCCGCTTAAAATCCAAGCAAAAAAAAAAAAATTAAATCTCAACCGCACATCGTTCTGACCTTTGTGGTCACGATATCCAATGTGGAGGTAAGATCCACGTCAGGGATCTGCGTGAAAGTCTAATAACAAATAAGAAGCAACTTCACCTCTCTATATAAAGTTAGCTCCCAACAGTCTTTCCTCACCGAACTCCTGAATTCACTCTCAACAATCTCCTTCAGACCCTCTCTCTAGATCTTTCTTCCTCTTTGATTGTCTTAGCAATGGCGCCCAAGGCCGAGAAGAAACCCGCTGAGAAGAAGCCTGTCGCTGAGAAGGCCCCAGCCGCCGCGGAGAAGAGGCCCAAAGCTGAGAAGAAAATCTCCAAAGAGAGCGGCGATAAAAAGAAGAAGAAGATCAAGAAGAGCACCGAGACCTACAAGATCTATATTTTCAAGGTCCTCAAACAGGTTCACCCTGATATCGGAATTTCAAGCAAGGCCATGGGCATTATGAACAGTTTTATCAACGATATATTCGAGAAATTGGCCCAAGAAGCGTCTCGGCTCGCGAGGTACAATAAGAAACCGACCATTACATCTCGGGAGATCCAGACCGCTGTGAGATTGGTCTTGCCTGGTGAGCTGGCCAAGCACGCCGTCTCAGAGGGGACCAAGGCCGTGACGAAGTTCACGAGTTCTTAATCTTGTTTAGTTTGATGGGCATTTGATGTTGTCAAATTAGGTGTGTTTTGGCCATTAATGCTTTATAGATGTAATGCTTTGTTGTGCACAGATTAATGAAAAAATCGCCGTTTCGAGAATGTGAATGTTGATAATATGGTTTTCAGATCGATTTGATGTGTTCGGGTATTGGATGGGTGTGATTGAAAGGAATGAGATGGATTGGTGGAAGGTGCAATTTAGATTCATTCGTTTTCTCGTTACAGTGATAGGCTTGGGACTCGGACATGTATTTGGGTCCCTTTGACTAATGTAAATTAAAGAGACTAACTGCATCTCTGCTCTTCCGATGATCAAAACAGAGGACAAATGCCTGAAGAATAGCCTACACGAAGATGACAGGACCCAACAATAAGAATCATAGGCGAACAGTCACAAAATTACATTTTCAACAAGAAAAGCCGAGAAAAATAATGCGAATGAGCACCTGTGTCCCGGGTATTTTTGGCATGGTATGCCAAATATGTATGAGTAAAATTATGGCAACTAAGTTTTTTCCCCTTACATTTAACCATAAAGCAAATTTGTGACAACAGTAAGTTTGAAACAAGAGCACCGTGGAAGACAAAAATGCTAAAAAGAAATATTAACTGAGCTCACATGGACATCAAAGAAAGGAAAACACAAGGAATTTGCATTGTCAACAAGTTAATACTTCCAATCTTCGTATTATATTAGGTGGGAAGATGATGAAGCTATCCCATCAATAAACAACAAGAGGTCAAGAAGACGGACGATTAACATCTTCCCACCTCTCAAATTTCCATGTAGATTCTGCTGAAGCTTATTGAGAAACCACTTCCCCCAAAAGCTCAAAATTTCTGCATGTACATGCAATTTAACCTGAGTTGAGCTTAGGCTATGGGATTGGTTGAGAAAACTCAACCTCAGTATAGTCTATGGGAAATTGATTCGACCCTGGTTTGAGAAAATTTAAGCAGACTTTTAGTTTATGGGAAATCGATATGTACAAATGCAATCTTCAATTTTTCATCCATTACTCGGTTTCATGACGTCAAAATCTTTTCGATTTGTCATTGAATGTGTATTCTCATTCTCAAGTAGATTAATATATTGACATTTCCAATCCGAGAGTCGATTGATATTTGATTAGAATTCGATTAATACTAAAATCGGTGCATAGACACGCAGACAGCCACAAATTTCATGCTTCGGTTTTTAGATAAGAAAACAAAAGGTTAAAGTTAATTGGGGTGCCTTTTCGTAAGAATTTATTATTCTTTTATGCTGCCCAGTATCGCGAAATTATGATTCTCCATTAAATTGACAAAAAGCTCGGCCCTAGGGCATGGGTTCGCAGTCCGGGCTAAGCCCCGGCTGGCTCTAGTCTCAAAGGCACAGCCTCTATAGTCCGGGCCTTGGACCTAGTTGGGGGACTGCTCCGCACCAAATGGCAAAAATTAAAAAAATAATAAAACTAGAACCTTTTTTTCAATAGACAATTTTTAGGCCCAAAAAAAAAAAAAAAGTTCTAATCCCATTGACCACCTAAAGTTTGATGAAATGTTTATGTTTTAAAAAGTCAAAATTTCACCCCTTATCTACTTCTATGAGTAATTTTATTTAATTTTCTCATAAATAACTATTTTCCCTTCATTATAATTATAAAATTATAATGAACACTTAATATAGTTATCAAATTACCAACATATTATTATCAGATTAAAATTTTATTATTTAGACTTCTAAACAAATCAACTCTAATAAATTTTGAAATGTTATTCTTTATTAAATTCTTTAGAAGTGTACCTATCATTTTTATAACTATTTAACTATATTGAAATTTAACATTTTTCAAAAATGCTTCAAACCTTTTTCAAATTTCCAAAACCTTAAAAAATTTCATTAATGCACCTAACATTTTTAAAAATTACAGTGAGTCCCTAAACTTTTGAAAAGAGAAAATAAAAGAATAAGGAAGAAGAAGAAAAAAGATAATAAAGGAGAAAATAGAAAAAACATTCTGGTATCTTTTACTTTACTCTTACTTTCAACTTTCAAACTCTCTCATATTTAATGAATTTTCTCTAAATTTATATTCATTCATTCAATTCTTTATTATTATTATTATTATTATTATTATTATTATTATTTATTTAAAAATTCTCAATTTTATAATATTTTATATTCAAATTCATAAAAGATTCTTTAAAATTTAGAGTTAGAGGGATAACTTCTTCACATTTTGATTGATTCTATCAAGTATTATGTAGTTTTTCCTCCAATAACCTAAGAAATGGAAATATTTGATTTATTTTCATTCCCCCACTTACAAAATCCAAACATTTCAAACTAAAACACAATAAAAAATTGTGTCGAACAAAAACAGATATACAATATTTGTGGTATTTTAATTAGCACCAAGAGTAAGACTTTTACGAT
The DNA here is from genome assembly GCA_026122585.1 of Anacardium occidentale. Classification (NCBI taxonomy): domain Eukaryota; kingdom Viridiplantae; phylum Streptophyta; class Magnoliopsida; order Sapindales; family Anacardiaceae; genus Anacardium; species Anacardium occidentale. Next base: position 241,278 of record JAJEJH010000253.1, read on the forward strand.
GTGACGACACCAAAACAAACAATATGCTAAATTTGAGTAAAGTTCAATTGATAAGCAAACACGAACTTATAATTTGTATCACTTAACTCTCTTAACATGAAAATACAATGCACAAATTGTACGAGAGAAAGTAGTAAATTTATACTATGAATTCTTCTATCAAATCATTGAAGTTATGTTGGAACATGGTTGTTTAATATATTGGGTTTTTGGTGTTTTGATGATTATAAAAATAAATATAGAACTAGGATTCAATTGTTGAGGAGGTTAAATCATTTTACATGTACAATCATTTATATGATTCTAAACAAATGATAAATCGTAATAAAATATTAAATAACAATTTCATATCATATAAAATATTTCACAAGTACAATTGAACAATATATAAATATATATAAACAATAGCCATCTATATATAATTTTTTATAAGTTGGATGCATCGCTCTTTCATTAAATCAAAATCATTTATTATTTTATCTATTGTAAATTTTCCAGCTATTTCTTTTTCAATATGAACAATTAAGTAATTAGTGAGAAAATTGTCTTTCATGCTATTGTAAAATCTTGTTTTAACTATCATCATAGTAGAGAAAGTTGTCTTTGTAGTTGCATTTGAAACAGGAAGAGTGAGAGCAAGTTAAAGCAATCTATCAATCAAAGCATAAATTATTGACATTCTAGTTTTAGCTAATTTATGACATAACTTATAAATGATATCTATATTATGCAACTCCGAAAGGCTAAGTGCATCAACATGATAATGTTGCAATTGATTTTTCAAATGAATTCTATGTAGCCTTGAAAAAATAAGAAAGATAGAACTTGTTAGCAAGACAACATATATCATTAATCTTGAATGCTTCGTAACCATCTTTAAGACTAAAAGTTGTACGCAAAACAAGAAGCTCTATACCTTGCTCACTAAATTTGCTATTTAACTCTTGTAATGATGTTCATTTGTTATTGGATTTTTTTGATGCCGAGACCTAATAACATTAAAGAAAGAAACATCCATGCTAAGAATTTTAATATTTTGACAATGAAAGTATGATACCACATGTTCCAAAAGTTGCTCCTAACTATCATCTCTTAATTTTTGGATCAAACTTTTAGTGTTAGATACTAAATGCATAGCATTGAGAATATCTTGAGATTTTTGTTGCAAAATTTGGCGAAATATATAAGTAATTCCCATAATCTCATAACATGAACATTAACACAAAATCAAATGATTGTAGTAACTTTAAAGCAAAACTTGCATATCCATGCTAAAAATATGTAGGCCTTCAATAGCTATATTTTCAAGAACCACACATGTTGTGTTATACATCTTTGGTGGGCTACAAATTGAAGTAAAATGGGAACTCCATCTAGTATCCCTTAGTTGTTGCAAAGTGCCAATTTGATTGTTCCTTTCCTAGTATCAATCTCATTAATAGTAATTAAACATGCAATTTCAGTTGCTTGATTAGCTTGTAACTCATCATTCCTTTCCAAAGAAGCACCACTAATATTCTTAACAAAAGATAAAGTTAGACAAATGATTGAACATCAACTACTTCTCTAGATGTAGAAACAAAAGCCAATTACAATTGATGAGTTAAAGAATGTACATAATATGCTTGAGGACAATCTCTAAGAAATAAAGCTTGCAACCCATTCCACCCTCTACACATATTATTAGCTCCATCATATCCTTGTCCCAAAAAAATCATGTATTCTCATAGAAAATAGAAACCTCTAAGAGATAAAGAATAAAGAAAACACTAAAGCAGAAATTAACGTGACAAGTCACAAAATAAGACAGAGCTTGAAACCTACTTGTGTTAGAGATAAGAAATGCTTGTTAAGTGATTATATCACTCACCCCTCTTTCCTTGTTTCCTTCTTACAAGTCAGTGAGTATAGGGCTGGGCAGGAGTAAGAAGGTTGTCAGATTTTAGGGAAACGACGTGGCAACATATAACATAGTATGGCTCACATGCTTTTGTATACTTTTGATCATATATATGGGTGGATTATATTATTAGTATACACTATATGAATAGCATGTTTTATAAATGAGTAGCTTGGGAATTTTTAATGCATGAGTAGTGTTTTCTTATCATTATCATTATTGATTGATATTCACAACTTTCGCACAAAGTTTTAATTTAGCAGTAGCTTTTACTATAGAAATTCCCACTGCAGGTATATCATCACTATAATAAGTATCATAAATAGTAATCTACAGTGGCCTATGGTGAATGTTTGGTATCAGAGTAGATTTGAGCCACATTTTTTAAAGAAATATGTTTTTACATGTATTTTTTTTCTATAATTTACATGAGCTAGAGCTAGTGTATCCCAACAACCATTGCTCATGTCCTCTCAGTATAAGAATTATAATGTAAAATTTTAGTTTTGTGTGAGATATTAACCCCCTTGTGTAGTGATTCTTTAGATAGGATATCTCATCTACCTAGATTCATAGGTGATGAGAGTAGTGCTTCTATAAGACCCATAAGTACTAGTGATACAAGGAGGTCTTAACACTGTCGAGTATCTCTTAGACTCGAGGATGTCAAAGAAATAGTCAGAGAAGTTCTGAGGGAAGGACTATAATATGTAAAAAGAACAGATACCCAATAGCCTATTAGGGGTAAGGTAGAGGTTACTATTAGCAGAGGACAAAAGATTATTAGATACCAAAGTTTGATTATCAGAGAGGTCAGAGTTTTGGTATAGGGACATCAACTACAAGTGGTTAAGAAAGGTTACATTCGATCAATAGTTTATCGAAGGCTCATCAACTATCTAAGTTTACTAGTTATAGAGATCTTGTAACAATAGAAGACTAGATTGAGATAGTTGAGCGTGTTATGAGATTGTTTTCAATGATAGACAGAGAAAATGTAAGATATGCTACTTATATGCTTAGAGATGATGTAAGGGTATGATGGAAAAAGGATGTCGATTGATAAGGAGAGCTTATCATGGGATGAGTTCAGAAGATCACTTGATAAGGAGTATCGTAATGTAGATCTGGTACATGTTAGAGCCTAGGAATTGATTAAGTTGACATAAGGGACCAACTTAGTAAAGGATTATACCACCAAATTCAATTAGTTAGTAAGGTTTATCCCTGACATGGCAACTTCAAAGATAACCAGAGTGTAGAAGTTTATGTATGGACAACACCTTGCCATTGTTAAAGATGTGATGACATGATATTCCCTTTTTTAAAGTTTTAGTGATACTTTAGGGAGAACCTTAAGGTTAGAGGTTTATCTTTAGAGGATAACTGTATTTACTAGACCAGCAGAGAGAGCTTCAGACAAAAGTTCTGATAGTGGCAGTGACAAAGGTAAGAGACCCATGCAATCCAAGAAACCCACAAGAGGAAGAAAATAGAGAACAAAGCTACCGATATGCAGGACTTGTGGTAAGAGGCATCCAGAGGAATGTCTTGTAAGTTAGAGTGTATGTTTCAGATGTCAACAACCTAGGCATAGGTTGTTAGAGTACCCAACGAGTAGTAGAGTAGGTCTTAGTAAACTTCTGGTTCAATAGATAAAGGTGTTAGAGTAGGTAGAGGTGGTATCGGTACATCTGGAAAAGGTATCGATCTATCTAGTAGAGATAAAGCTAAAGTATTTATAGCCAAAAAAGATCAAGCATAGGTTGCTCTGCATATAGTTATCAGTCAATTGTTTTTTTTTATACTTCTATTTATGTATTAATTAATTGTGGTGTCACACATATTTTCATATCTTGAAAGGTAGTAGAGAGTTTAGTGTTGATCTCTAGTATGATAGACAAGAGTATATGTGTAGAGATGATAGATGGATGTGTAGTTTTCAGTGACCAGGTATTGATAGATCAGAAGATAGACATTATAGGTAGAAGAATGAGGATAGACTTGATCATATTAGAGTTAGCTTATTTTGACATGATTTTAGCCATGAATTTCTTGAGTATTTATAGGACAAAGATAAACTGTAAAAGGAAAAAGGTTAAACTACAGTTAGACTTTGATTAGTTTACATTTGGAGAGGGGAAAGTAAAGACCATGCTAATTTCTTGTATTCAGACAAGAAGACTATTGAGCAATAGTTGTGTAGAATATTTGGCTAATGTGGTATATATGAGTGTGGTTGGGTCAAGTATCAAAGAGGTGCATGTAGTGAAAGAGTTTCTTGATGTGTTCCCAAAGGATTTTCCAAGGCTATCTCCTGAGAAGGAGCTAAAGTTTTTCATTGAGCTACTTCTTGATACAACTCTTATCTTTAAGGTTTTATACTAGATAGCTCTAGTAAAGCTTCAAGAGTTGAAGAAACAACTTTAGGAGCTTCTAGATAAGAAGTTTATTAGGTTGAACTGTTCTCTTTGAGGTGCATCAATTTTGTTTATAAAAAAGAAAGATGGATTCTTGAGAATAAGTATAAACTACAAAGAGTTGAATAAGGTAATAATTAAGAACAAGTATCCATTGCTTAGGATTGATGACTTGTTTGATCAGTTGAGTAAAGCTACTATGTTCTATAATATTGATATGAGGTTTGGGTATCATCAGGTAAGAGTAGTAGAAAGAGATTTACCTAAGATAACTTTTAAGATGAGATATGACCACTATGAGTTTATGATGATGTATTTTGGGTCAGTAAATGCTCCTATACTATTTATAGACTTTATGAGTTGAGTTTTTCAAGACCATCTAGATAGATTTGTTGTTGTATTTATCGATAACATATTGGTTTACTTGAGGAGTGTAGAGTAGCATTAAAAGTATTTGAGGTTTGTTCTTCAAAAACTAAAAAATTGACAACTTTGTGCTAAGTTTATTAAATATGAGTTCTGGTTGAGCAGTATGTCTTTTTTTTGGGTAAATAGTATTAATAGCTGGAATTTTTGTGAACTTAAGTAAGATAGAGGTTATTATAAGTTGGCTGAGGCCAAAAGCACCTAAGGAGGTGAAGAGTTTTCTTAGTCTGATTACTTTGAGGGATTTATCAAGGGATTTTCTAGCATAGTGAAACCATTGAATATTTTGACTTAGAGAAAAACACCTTTTGTGTAGATCGAGGTGTGTGAGGAGTGGTTTTAGGAGTTGAAGCATAGGTTGACCAATGTTCCAGTGTTAACATTGCCTTAGGAGGGTGTTGACTTTGATATTTATACAAATACTTCTCACTAAGGGATTAGAGCAATACTGATGTAGTAGGGGAGGGTAATTGACTTTGTTTCCAAGCAATTAAAGGACTATAAGTTGAGATACCTTACTCATGATTTGGAGTTGGCTACAATAATATTTGCTTTGAAGATTTGAAGACATGACCTATATGGTATCAGATGTTGTATATATTCCAACCATCAGAGTCTCAAGTACTTCTTCACTTAGAGAGAATTGACTATGTGATAGAAGAGATGGATAGAGTTAGTGAATGACTATGACTATGAGATCATATATCATTCAGGTAAAGCTAATGTAGTAACAAAAGCTTTGAAATGAAAAGTAGTTTTATCCATGATTTCAGTTTAGAAAGAGTTATATCATGAGATTGCCAAAGAAGATATTAAGATAGTGATAACCAGTTTCTCCAGACTTTAGATTATATTCACGCTACTTGATGATATTAGGGTTGGTCAAGTATCAGATATATAGGTTCAAAGTATAGTTCATAGGGTTTTTGAAGGTAAAATACCAGATTTTGAGGTCAAAGATAAAATTCTGAGGTTTAGAGATAGAGTTTGTGTGCCAGAGGATATAGAGTTAAGACAGAGAATATTGTCAGAGGCTTATGATATAATTTATTCAACACATCCGAGCAACATAAAGACATATTAGGATCTCAAAAGAGTTTTTTTTGTAGTCTAGTATAAAAAGAGATATTATAGATTATGTAGCCAAATGTTTAGCTTGTCAGCAAGTCAAGGCTAAACATCAGAGATCTTTTGGTTTACTTTATCCTTTGAGGATTCTTAAGTAGAAATGAGAGAGTAGTTCTATAGACTTCATATTGGAACTTTTAGAGTATAGTGTGGGTATAATAGTATCTAGGTAATGGTTAATAGGTTGAGTAAGTATGTGCACTTCTTACAGATTAAAAAAGGTATGAGTACTGACTAGGTTTATTTTAATTCAACCTATTACCTTAGACAAATGGTCAGACTGAGAGGGTCGGTCAGATTTTAAAGGACATGTTAAAGGCTTATTGTATAGATTTCCAGACTAGCTAGGCTAATTTGTTACCAATAATGGAGTTTGTCTACAATAATAACTATCAGTCCACTATTTAGATAACACATTTTAAGGCACTGCATGGTAGGAGATGCAAATCACAATCGCATTGGGATTGTAGCATCCCAGGTTCGAAAAGTCCTTAGGGAAGAGTTTCGGGGTTAGAAATGAGATTCAGAGAGATATTGAGAGTCTAGCAGAGTTCAGGTGAGTTGGTAAGTTTCCAGAGCTGTGTGGCCTTCGTACGAATCCATTCAGAAGAAATCGATTGTACGAATGCGCAGGAAATAAGTGAAGCTTATTTTCCCTTGTGCACGCCCGTGCATCATTGATGCATGACCGTGCATGGCTTGTTATATAAGTGAGAGCCGAGAGAAATTTGGTTCTTTTCTCACCCAAGTTGCTTTAGCCGATTCTTTCTTTCATTTCAGCAATTCCTCCCATTCCTAGAGAGGAAATCCAACAGCCAATATCTCCCAATCCGGTTAGAGAGCAAAGGGATTAACGATTTGTGAAGCATTCGAAAGCATGGAGAGAGGTAAGTGTTCTTCACTTCTTCTCGCATTTTCCCGGCTTGTTTGATGAGTTGTGATGCCATGGATGAATTGATTACATGTTGATGATTGTTTGGAATGCTTATATGGCCTTGCATGTGGATTATGATGATGAATTTCCACCCATGAAGCATGCGTGTGTGTATGTATGGCTTTAGAAAGAGAAAGAAGGAGTTTCCATGGTAAACTTGTGATGAATGAGTGCATGTTGTATGTGAAGCTTGGATTGCAATATTTGAAGTGCTGAGGATGTATATTTGAAGTATTATTGCAATTGGATGTGTTTTGGTTGGCCGTTTTGTGCATTTTCCAAGCGGTGCTTTGTTGAAGAACTAGACGCACGACCGTGCGCCTGCATGGCACGGCCGTGAGCCTGTGTTTCTCCAGATGCACGCCCGTGTGCACGACGTGTGCACGGCCAGAAAATGTACATGCACGCTAGTGTGTCCGCATATGTACGCCCGTGCGTAGGCATTTTCAGTGAAGGTGAATAGTGAATTTCAGTAGCTTGCACGACCAGACGCACGACCAGCGCACGGTCCCGTACGTCCTGGCTCACTCCCGTGCACTTTGATGCACACCCGTGCATCAACAGTTTTTCAGAAAAAGAATTAAAAATGAGAAATTAAGCATACGAATTCAGAAAAAAGGCTAATTGGCTTCATATAAGCATCAATTGAGCATGAAATCAGATAATAAGCTGCATGTGCATATCATGACATGGCATGTAGTTTCAGAAAGGATCAGGGGATCCGAATTCAGTAGTATTTAGTATTCAGAACCCGATGTACGGGGAAGAGTATAGGGTGAATATGAGGGGGCATCTGTGGGATCCAGCTTTCTGACACCAGTCAGAAATGCTCAGCAGTATTTCAGATTCAGATTTTTACCATCTGACACCAGTCAGATTGGGCAGCAGTTATTATTCAACAGCTTTCTAGCCAGTAGCTAGAATGTTCAACCTACATGGCCAGGATGTCGAATCCCTGTGTTCCGCCCAGTCTGATCAGCATAGCAGGTACCTTCAGGTACATTCAGATTCAGTATTCAGATGCATGCACCCAGTGTTTCCAGTTAACATGACATGACATACACATCATGACATGAATTCATATGATAATATTAAATGAATGAGATCCAGATGATCAATTTTCAGACTCCAGCAAGCGCATAGATGTATGATTAGGGCCGAGGCCCAGGTATGTTTGATTTATATGATTGTTTGTGCTTGCTTGGGTATTGAGGGAAGTAAGAAGCGCTTACTGGGTGATCTTTATCACTCATCCCCCTCATTCTTCCAGTTTTTTAGGTGTTCGTGCTGGTCCCGAGGAGCGGTTGGATCGAGGCTGACGGAGAGGGCACGCACACACACCCTGATCTCAATATGTATATCAGTTTTGGACCTGTGTGGTCATATGTATCTTTTGTATGTTTCCAGATGTATTCGGATGTACAGAAACAATATATGTATATGTGTAAAGGCCAGTATGAGCCCATTGTACCGAACTGTTTATGTATATTTCAGTGATGTATATTCAGTATAGCTTCCTCATGTGTACAATTGTATAGTTCCAGAGTTCTATTATTTTCGTAGGATTCCCGTCGTGGGTACCTAGATTTCCAGATAATTAATAAAAAGCTCCCCACAGTTTTCAGCAGCAGGGGTACTCGTGGCGGCGGGTCCTACAGGGATGATATAGGTGAAAGAGATTCCTTAGAGTCAATGGTAAAGCTAGAGATAACTTAGTCGATAATTGAGTAAATCAAGTTTATCAAGCAGAGGATTAAAAAAATCTAAGATCATTAGAAAAACTATACAGATTAGAGGCGTGGGGAGATAAAGTTTGAGATTAGAGATTACATGTTTTTGAAAGTAGCTCCCTACAGACATGTCCTGAGAATTGGCAAGAAAGGTAAGTTGGCTTTGAGATTTATTAGTCTATATAAAATTCTGGAACGAATAGGTAAAGTTGCTTATAAATTTGTCCTTCTAACTAGCATAGACAGAATCCACAATGTGTTTCATGTGTCTTAAGAAAATATGTAGGAGATATTTCTCATGTATTAGAGGTTCAAGATTTGGAGTTAACAGATGATTTAAGTTATCAAGAGGTACTAGTTCAAATTTTGGACTATAGAGTGAAGACCCTCAGAAATAGACAGATACAATTGGTTAAGATACTATAGAGGAGTCAAAGACTCGAGAAAGCTACTTGGAAGGTTAAGGCTAAAATAAAAGAGAGATACCTAGAGTTATTCAAGTAAATTTCAGGGATGAAATTTTATTAAAAGAGAAAGTTGTAATAGCCTAAGGGTAGAATTATCCTTTAGGCTTGAAATCAAAGGTAAAAGTGAGATTTTGTGTTAGAAAAATAAAGTTAAGAGGGTTCAAGAGTAAAATAGTAATGTAGAAGCTATATATGACTTGTACATGGGTATTCTTAGGAGAATATTTCATGTATAGTGCGAAAAAAGAGAAAATTGAGATATCCGAAAAACACATGGCCATATGCCTAGGACAACGATTGTGCGTCACATATTTTAGCCATATATATGTTTTATTTTTCAGCTTCTGCACAATTCCCAGCTTTTATCAGCTTCTTCTCCTTCTCTTTCGTTTCCTAATAAACCTTAGAGCTATTGAAACAGATCTATTAACAACATAGTTTCAAATTAAAGAACTAAAGATCCTTATAGAGAGAGAGATCTAAGAGCCATGGCTAGAGGTAAGTGTTTTCTTACCTCTTTCACCTTGTTTCATAGCATAATCTCCTTTGTTTGAGTTGAGCGGCAGTGGTTATTTGTTGTGATGCTTACTGAGCATGTGTTAAGTATGAGATGAATGTTTGAATGAGTGTTTTCATGTTAATATGCTTATATCTCTATGAATATGTGTTTTATGCTTTATTTTGATAAATGTGGCATGACTAGCATGATTTTGGTGAGATTTGATGATTGTATATGTTTTTGCTGATGCTTTAAGCCTATAGTTTGTTTGATTAAGATTAAGAAGTGTTTGGATGAAAAATGTTTGGGATTTCTGGGTTTCTAGATAATTATTTATAGAAATTGAATAGAGCACACTGCTATATACCCATAAGCACATGCTCGTATGACCTCATTTTTGCATGAGCACGACTTTACATGGCACTCGTATGCACTTAGAAAACCCAAACATATGTTTGTGTAACAAAGTATATGACTTTGTGTCATCCCCAATTTACATGCCTATGTAAGCATTACATGAGAGTATTGTAGGTGTAGCTATATATTTGTGCAAATATAGGACACAACTTTGTGCCTTGATGCACGCCCATATGTCTTTCACCACACGATCCTGTGGCTAGCTAAAGTTTTTTAATTTGATTCCAAAAGCTAGCATGATCGAAAACATAAGTGATACACGGTCTTATGTGCCTTCCCACATGCTTGTGTACAAGTAGCACATGCTCGTGCACCTTAAAAAAAGTATAGAAATGTTTCTAAAGCAGATTTAAGCTATTATAAACTATTTTTAAGCATACGAAACTTAATAATATCAAGATAAAACAACATATCATGCATGATTAACAGTATAGAACACGATATGTCATATAAGAGTTTTCAGAAATGAATCCAAGGATCTAATAGTATGTTTTTAAAAGTATATATATATATATATATGATATTCTAGACATCAGTTACTAGTGAATACGAAGGGGCACTTATGAGTTTACATACTTATTAGAAAGAGAAATTAGTATCTGTTAAAGAGGACATGGTCATTGACCAAGTTCTTTAGAGAGAGTGTTGATTGTGTATCAGTAGATTTTAGTAAGATTGAACTCACATGGCCAAGGTGTCGAATCTCTGTATTCATCAGAAATCTCTATATTTATCAGTCTGACCAATACAATAGCTACTTTTAGATATATTATTTTCTGATTATGTTTTTTAGCACATATCATATGCATAGATTTAGGATCCTCATGTCATAGCTTTTATTTCAGACAAAGTTTTTAGGAAACCACACCTAAGGGTAAGTTTTATGACTATTTAGCATACACATGACATCAGCATATACATATCATGTCATGTATATTATTTCATGAGAAACATAATAGATAAAGATAAAAATTTTCATAGAAAATAGAAACCTCCCAAAGATAAAGAATAAAGAAAACACTGAAGCAGAAATTAACATGGCAGGTCATGAACTAAGACAGAGCTTGAAACTTGCTTATGTTAAAGATAGGAAACGTGTGTTGAGTGATTATATCACTCACATTTCTTTTTTTATTTCCTTCTTGCAGGTCAGTGATCATAAGGCTGGGCAAGAACGAGAGGGTTGTTAGATTTTGGAGATAGGACTTGGTAGTAGATAGCATGTTATGGCTCACATACTTTTGTATAGTTTTTATCATGCATATGGGTGTATTATATTATTACTATACACTGTATAAATAACATGTTTTATAAATAAGTAACCTAGGAATTTTTAATGCATGAGCAATGTTTTCTTATCATTATCATTATTGATTGATATTCATAACTTTTGTACAAAAGTTTTAATTCAACAGTAACTTTTATTATAGAGATTTCTACTGCAAGTATATCATCAGTATAATAAGTATCATAAATAGTAATCTACAATGGCTTGTGATGAGGGTCACTATAATATGTCCTTAAAGTAATTGTATTATTGTACTTTAAAGGCTTATTATTACACTATGCATCTGTACGAGTATAGGAAAACCACTCCTTTATTGTTTTTTTGTAATTATTCTACTATTTGTCTATATCTTTAAAGGAGAACCACTCTTTTATGTACTAGGGAGGTAAAGAAAGATTTCTTTTCCCTTATAAATATTATATCAACTTCCCTTAGGAGGCAATTAATGAATGAAATAAAATCCATTAAAAATTTTCATGTTCATCCTCATGTTGAGTAAAAGATCTCCTTAGGGCATGAATGGTGGCATGATCATGATATCTACCTCCTTTCTTCTCCTTACACTCTTTATTTTTCTCATCCTTCTCCTTTAGTGAGGATGCTCTATGCTTGCATAAGAACATGATCCTACACATCAAAAAATTCAAGGTTATAACAAATAGTAATAATAGAGTGGGGAGTTATACTAATCAGAAAGTCTAGATAAACCTAATAAAGTCCTATTAATCATTGAGTATTGAGAAGGTGTCCTTGGACTATACTTGGTTTCTAAGTATCTTTCTATTCTATAACCTATAAACTCTATACTATACTTTTAATATCTAGGAACCATGTCTTCTATCTTAGTATCAAAGCCAAGCACCATGTTTAAAATTCATTTCCTAACACCTCTTTAAAAGCATAATCATCTTCTCTATTTGGTATATAAGTTCGAAACCTCACGGTTGCAAGGCTACTAGTCCAAAGAGGAATTTTTAAATTCTATTATTACTGCTATAACAATACCAGGTACCAATTAACCTTTCACCCTTATACTTCCACCTTACTTCAAATGTTAGGATCATTAACCAAGATTGCCTTATTTTCATATATGATGTCTCAGTTTACAAAATCTGCTTCTACTTTTACTTCTCAAAGTATTATCCTTTCTCCCCTTGTACCAAAATACTTTTTTTTAACAAAATAGATAGCCTATATAAAGTAAAGTACTTACCATATGAATCCCAACTTCTCTCTAATAACCTTACTTTCTTAAACCCCTATCATAACTATCTTAAACCCATCATTACTAACCATTAACACCCTTATACATCTATCTACACTTAAGATAAAGGAATACGTACAAAGTACTTCTTTCTGAACTAACATCTTTGAGATTTTGGGAAAAATCTCTTGGATTGATACTTCCTGTAGTGTCGTTTCCTTTTAATGGAGCACTCACAAGAGGAAGACTTGTAAGACCATTTGATAGTTAAATTAGGAAAATCAGAAGATTTGTTTAAGAGACTTGCCAATTCAATTTACATTCTAAAAAAATCTAGATTTGTGGCAGAGTAACTGTAATTGGCTTAGGATAGTCTAGCATAATTTTTTTAGACTAGTCTAGGCTAAATTCTTTCCTTGAAACTCGAGGAGTTTGAGACTTTCACTTCCAAGTGGCTTAAGGAGCTTATTTATGTATGCTTGCTTCATGTTAGGGTCGTCAACTCTTTTAAAAATGTAGAATATAACTCTGACCTTTTTGGAATATTTTTCTAGGTCTTTTGGATTATAGAAGTAGCTTTTTAGTTGAAAAAATTCCTCACGAGCTTGATCAACCAGTAACTTTTGGATTCTCGATGAATTTAGAATAGATCTAATACATGAATTGGTCTATATTAGAAAAGCGAGGAGTTACATTTGTCTATAACAGTCAAACATAATCCATCATTCTCGTAGATCACCAATGAAGGGTACTACAATGTAACATAGGACATTTCAGATATTTTCATTTGGCTTTAACATTTTAGCATTAAGCCATGCGATCATTTCATGAATCTGATTCCTGTATTGTGAAGTTGGCACATCATCAAATGTGAAATACTGGATATTTGAGTTGCAGTTATTGGGAATGTTCCTCGGATGATTGTCAAAAGTTGTTGTTCATGGATTTTGTGCTGGTTCGTGTTCCATTGTTGACTTCTACAAAATCAACAGAAGTTGTGCGAGAGTATTATCCTTTGAAGAACTAAAAAGAAATACTTTCAACTTCTTTACTGTGTTAACATGGGGAGGGTTCTTCTTAGGAGCTTATGCTTGAATCATCAGAGGTGCAGAAAGTGACTCATCGGAAAAATTCTTAACCAATGAATAAGGGATTAGGTTTTAAAAAATTAAAGATTACATTTTGCCTGTCGGAATAAATCCTCCGTCCCTTTTTTTTTTATTATTATTTTATAAACCTAGGATGCTACACTATCATACCATGTGGCTTACTCGATTCCCTCCGGTCCACTTGAACATTGGATTGGGACCCACTCCCTCTTAATTCTTATCAATAACCAGCACCCACTCTGTTTTCATCCTCTTCTCTGGCCTCACCTCATTTGTCCACTCTCCATCACGCGGATCGCCACCTCATCTCTTCTAAATCCTCCATCCAATGTCTAATCCAACGGTTAAAGCTCCTCCATCCGAAGCCAAGCTCCTCTCCCGTTTCTCACCAGCTTCATATAAGTTCTTCCGTCCAACTTTCACATCTCGCTCTCACAATAATCTAATTGATATACCACAAACTTTTCCGTTTGTTTCTGGAGTATATATTTTTTTGAATTTTAAGAGATGGAATCAACAGGAAAAATAAAGAAAGGAGCTGGAGGAAGGAAAGGAGGCGGTCCAAAGAAGAAGCCGGTGTCCCGGTCCGTAAAAGCCGGTCTACAGTTCCCGGTCGGCAGGATCGGTCGCTACCTGAAGAAGGGACGCTATTCGCAGCGCGTGGGAACTGGTGCTCCGGTCTACCTTGCCGCTGTACTGGAGTATCTTGCTGCCGAGGTACTTATTTCAGCATCTGTTATTTTCTTTATTCATTTATAGACACTCATAATTTCGAACCCATTATAAAACGAGTCGAAATTTATGTTTTTGGGTACCTTTATAGTTAATTTATAGGGTTCATTTGGTTGATAAGATTTGATCCATTTTGGATTTGCTAAGTTAAAATGAAGTGTGATTGGTAGAGTAGCATAGATCTAAATTTCCGAGATAATGTTTAATCTATTGAAATGAATCTGTTGTTTTTGATTGGATCTAAAAAATTTGTGAAAATGTTATTGATTTGAGTTTGAATCGCTGGGATTGAATGTTTTTAGGTTCTTGAGTTGGCTGGTAATGCAGCCAGAGATAACAAGAAAAACAGGATCATACCTAGGCATGTTCTTTTGGCTGTAAGGAATGACGAGGAGCTTGGGAAGCTTCTTGCTGGCGTGACTATTGCTCATGGTGGTGTGTTGCCGAATATTAACCCGGTTCTTCTGCCGAAAAAATCCGAGAAATTAGCAACCAAGGAGGCGAAATCTCCATCCAAAGCTACCAAGTCCCCCAGGAAGGCTTAGGGTTTAGTCTTATTATTGTCCTTGTATGTGCATGTAACTTCCTTGAATGTGTTTGACTTGTAGGATAACTTCATGTTGGTAGGGATTAGAACCATTGTACTTCTCTATTTGCCGCATTTGTAGAACTTTGTTTCGAATTAATGAAAGTCATGTTGCTGAAATTCCATTCCTTGATGCGTATTTACTTGGTACTGGTTTTTGTTTTAACAGTTTGCAAAATAAATTAGCTCTGAAATTGTAATTTGAGCAGCAAATTTGGATGGACAAATATTCCAAAGACCCCCAAAAAACAAAAAGCATCAATCCTGTTTGATATCGACATATTATTTATCTAATATTATTACTTCATTTACGTATCAATTCTGATAGATTTTTGGGGTGAGTGTTATTATTCTTTTGCTGGTGCTGATTTGGTTCAGATTTGAATTTGGCAGTGAAACTTGGACTCAAAAGCTTTTCCCTTTTCTTAAATGTTATAGACGTTCGAAGGAAATACAGTCTTTTTGTTCTTTGAAGTGGAAAATTTTAACTAATTTGCCATTTGCCTTTATTTAACTGTTTATTGCTTGAATAATTGAAAGATTCATAGCCATAATATAGGGTTATTGAGGCTTATTTAAAATCATCAATGATTAACCTGAAGTTCCAACTGTATAAGCCTGACAACAATGTTTGGTATGTTCTGAATTTTTTGTGGCTTGTAAAATAGGAAAAACAGAGTAGTGACTGTCTAGAATATGAAAACAGTAGAAGAGGGGTCCAGATTCACAAAAAGTACATATCAAAACTGGCAAAAGGTCAATTTAATACTGTTCACATCTAATGAACCACCACAAACCTATTGTATTACTTCAAAAAAAAAACAAATAAAGTACTTCGTAGATTGCCCATCGGCAATGTTATCTGCTTGAGTAGAACAAGGGAATGCTTAGTGGCAGAGCAGCGGGCGGAGCAAATGGGGTCTGGGCCAGCCTCCGGTTTGTTGAAGGGCCTTTGCCCTGGGAGACAGAATCTGACTCCGGCTTTATCTCCAAACATAGGTTTAGACCGGTTCCAGAATCAGGCCTTAGCAAGGGTTTGACAGACTGGTCCCAAGACCGCGTCCTTAGCCTATTTTTTAACGTAATTTTAATTAAAAATTTTATTATATTTCTTACACTTGTTTTAATTTTATTAAATTTCGTGTGCCCCCAAATATTTTAATTTAAATTTTTAATCATAAAATGTAAATAATACCTTAAACTTTAAAGTTAATTATAAATAATAGATATGATTAATATAATTTTTAAATAAATAATAGATATATTGATTTGAAGTTGGGTGATTAAAAAATAAATATGCGAATTTCAAATTACAAATAAATAAAATAATAATTGAAAGAGTAAGACTATGCAACAATAGTACTAATTTATTTAATGATGGTGTTTTACAATGTAATTGAATATTATATTATCCTTAATTTAATTATCTAATCACAATGTGATATGTCATTATTAATATATTAATTAATACTTATTGTTAGTGCACATAATTTTATTGTAATTGAAATTTTTATAAACTAAGTTTTATCATTTTTATTAATTTTGTCCACATTTTGTGTTTGTAAAGATGTTAAATAGTTTGGGATCTTTAAGATGATAGTATAATTTTATATCTGCATGCTTTAAATACTACAGACATATAATGACTTCGAGTATCTCATCAGTTTTATATCCTCAATAATGTGACCACTAATCATAATGTTAACTCCAACATAATCGTAGAAATTGACACAAATAAAATGTTTCATGCTATTTAGGCTACAATGAGAAACCAACTTGTATCTTGATTACACCATTAAAACACATTCATCTGTCATTTCTTCTTTTTGGTCATGTAAGACGTGCTCATTTGAAGAGGTCATTGTTACTCAACTAGTCCATGTTTGTATGCGTTGGAGATGTTACATGCATTACCACAATTTAGTTTCATAAATGTATAAATGTTTGATCATGTTTGATATATGTCTTCGTCAATTTCTTGCTAGTCTTTTATGTCAAGCATCATCCCAATTTATTTTATAAAACATTAGAAAAAAAAATAACTAATCCAATTTTTTTTTTTCAAATAAGAATTGTAGTCATATATTAAATAGTTATTTATTCGAGTAACTATAGCTTTAAATATGTTTAATTTAAACATATGCATACACAATAATTGTTTATTTGAGTAACTATAACTTCAGGTATGTTTAATTTAAACACATGCACGACACACACAAAAAAAAAAATAATAACTGAAATATTCGACCAACATTCAAGGTACACACACGTATATGAAAGATTGAAATATTACACAAACACACACTCACACAAAAGATTAAAGCAATTAAATATAAATTTAGGTCATTTGTATATTAGAAGTTTAAAAAATTTGAAGCAAATTATTTAACACTTAGTAGTAGGACAATAAATACCACTTGATACATATGTGGTATCATAAAAAACTTTAAGAAACAAGTAACGATTTTGCAAACCACTAATATAATTCATTGATGACTATATTCAAAAAATTCTTTAGGTGAAGACGTTTGTAACTTGGCAATGATTTATAAACTCAAATTAAAAAAACAAGTTAAAGCAATGATAAACATAATAGAAAGGGAAGAGGTATAATAATTTGCTTAACAGTTTATAATGGTTCGGAGCTTTCACCCAAGCCTCCTATATTCACTTATTCAAATAACTGACTTGAAGTTTTACTATTGATCTAGGGTTACGCTCAGCATACAATAATTATCTGTGATTTCATCTAATGTAATAGTATTACAGGATTTCACCTAACAAGATTTACAAAGACAGATTTTACAAGCAAATGTGTCTTCACTCAGGCTAAATACAATAATTGAAGAACAAATTTCTCTTAAGAATTTGCATTCTTAAGCTCTTCAGAGCGAAAAATGAGAATAAGAATGGAAACTTGTTGTAAATTATGGTCTTAAAGCACACGAGCATGCATAAAATGTTGATCAAGACTTTGTTGACTTTCTTTAACCATGCATGGGAGACTGATGCAAAATCACTCACACATAGGCATGTTATAACACTTGAAGGTCTATGTAAGGAATTTTTCATCATTTCTTAAGTTATAGGATCTTTTTTTGACTTAAAAGTGTCAAAATAGTAATTTAGAGGCTTTAAGATGGTAATACACATGTCTTGTCAAGATTGGGCCACATGTATAAGTCACAAGGTAGGAACATCCCTTGCCTAAGTGGATGCAAGCTCATGCAAGTTAAATGACCCAAGGTCTATATAAAGGTGATTGTTTCACGAATTATTCACAACATGCATTCACAAAAATTTTTGCCAAAATTTAGAAAGGGTTTATGAAAGTTAAGAGCGAGACTTACTATTCTTAATCGAGGTTTGTTAGTCAAAATTTTTGAAAGAGAGAGAGTGAGAACATACTCAAGAACCTAAAGGTAAGTACAATTTCTATCTCTTCAAGCATGAATGCACGATTTAATTGATGAGTTGCATTCAAATTTTGTAAAATGTTGATAGTATGACAATCTTTAATGATTATGTTGTGATTGAATGATGAGTTTACATGATTAATAACATGATCTACAGATTAAGATGGATTTAGAATTTATAATACATGTTCTCGATCGGTCAAGATTTGATATGTATTTTGATATTTTTGATGCATAAATTGAATTAATCTCTGGATTATTATGTTATGAGATAAGGTTGGTTACATCCTGGCTGGAAAAGAATGGTAGTGCGATGAGTTTGATATGAGAAAAAAGAGCAAGAAGTCATAAATAAGTATGCATGATTGTGCAAATGTAAGACATAAGCCCATTTATGTCTCAAATGCAGGCACACTATCATGCATGATAAAGAGCACACAATTATAAGTGATAAGTTTAAGATGGGAAGGCTTGATTTAAGTACATGACCATGCATGGTGAGAAAGCACAATTATGGCTGACAGACTAATTTGCAAAGAGTTGTATGTTTTTAGGTGCACGCCTATGCATAAGCATTATGCACGATCACACATTAGCCTGAATCAAGGAAAAATAAGGTTTTCAAGTGATGTTTTAACTCCTATTTAGTTTAAGACATTTTAGTCAATGCATAGTAAGTTTAAGAATATCATGGTATGCCAGGATTAACATGGAAACATATCAAGTACATTTTTTATAATGTTTTATGTAAGATTAGCTTTTAACATTTTTTTATAAATTTACAAATTGAAAGAGATGCATATTGTAGACACCTTATTTTGACATAACTAGATATTCTTTAATGATGATAATCAATAGGTTTTTTGACTAAACTTTCTTTTTTGACAAGCTAAGGCCCAAGGTGTAATGCCCTAGTTTTTGGTAATTGTTAATATGGGTAAGAAAGAGTAATTTTAATTATTTGTATGTACTTAAATTAGTTGAAATTGATATGGGGCATGAAATAATCATTTTAACTTTATTTTGGACCGTATGCATGTCACCATGAGGAGCTACCACATGTATAGCTTGGTTAGGCACAAAATTTTAAAATATCTCATTATGCACAACTATGCATGTAGTGTTGGTCGTCACTTATATAAAGCCACTTTGTTTTAAATTTTCATTTGTGCCATATTCTTAGAAATCCAAATTTTTAAGAGAGGGTAGATTAGAAAATTGAGCAAGAGTAGTCGCTAAAGTTTTTCCCATAGATTAGATAAAGAAAAGACTAGAAAGAGAGAGATAAAAACAATAAACTTAATGAGTCAGTAGATTCTTACCTTAGCTTAGGAATGCATGCTTTTGTTCTTGCTTGATTTGACATGTTTATGTTTTATGTTGATGAATGATAAACGAAAAGTGATAGATCACATAATTCTAAGTTTAATTATGATAACTATATGTTAATTTGAGCTGAATTATAGCATGAATTATGTATGTGTTAAGCATGATAATATGGTGATGATTTAACTTTGATATGTTGTATGTAACATGTGATTAAGCTTTAATACTATAAACTGATAGTTGATGTATAAATTTGAATGATGAATATAGGAATTATTGTATTTGGTATGAATAATATGATGAAGAAGATATGTCGGACATGATAATTTGCTTCTGTTTTAATGATTTTAGACATGAATTTAGTTTGATTTACTTGCTTTTGTTGAAGATTATGAACATATGATGAATGATAATTATGAATGTTGTATGATAAGATTTGGTTGAGATTAGAGTTGTTCTCCTATGATTTATCGAGCAAATTACAATGCATGATTGTACATTTGAGGAATGCATGCCCATGCATCTGCATTCTACAACTTCATGACTGTGTAACATAACTTCTACACGATTGTAAGGTGAAATGTTGTCGTTTTGTGTCATGCCTAGAGGCACAACCATAAGTTGGTGAGTCACAATTTAGGTATATAAGTCCTCAACCGGTCTACAAAATTTCAACTCAATCTGATAACATTTTGTCACGCAATCGTCTACTTAATCAAAAATTGATAGAATTTTTTTCTCACTTTCTCCACTTAACCTCTTTCTGCCTCTTTGTGTGTCTTTCATAAAAAACAATGTTGTTTCCCTCTAATTTTTATTCCAACCCAAGACACACAATTTAAGAGGCCAAAAGAAACCCTTAAAAGTTGTAAAAATAACCAATACATCATGACATGAAAAAATAGACTACAAAATGATGAGCCTTTTGTTTACTACTCCAAAACCACTATCACTTGGCTTAATACCAACCCATCCAAGTGAAACAAAAGGACTTAAGCCATCCTCCATATAGGAGGGGAACTTACCCAACGTTAACAAGGTTTAATCACAAAGTAATTATTATTTATCAACATAATAGTACAAATTAATAATAAAACTAAAATTATATAACAATAAATTTAATATTGTCTAAGCAATATTACATATCATGATTCAATTCAAACAAAATGAAACGAAAATATTGTTAAAAATTATCCTCTACCTTATAAAACTTCAGCCAAAAGTAGTGTAAAACATAGAAATTAAAAATTTGTTATATAGGAATTAGATAAGTGTTTATACTTGTTGTGTTAACTACACTTATGTAGTGACCCCCGCCCTAGGCATAATGTGTGCAGCAGTTTAAAATATATAAGTATATATATTATTATTATATTAAAATTACACCTATGACGGAAATCCCCACAAGAAAAAAGAAAACTTAACTGCTACTCAAAATAATTTAAAACTCTGGATACGGAAGCAAAAAATACCAATACTGTAATAAAATAAGTCATAATGACTTTTCTGAAAATCTCAGGCTATTCATGTATAAAATCATGTTATCTATACAGTACATACTACAATATAATACACACATATATATACATGAGATAAAATGTCATCAAAGCATGTGAGCCAAAACATGCTACTAGCTGTCGAGCCATGTCCCCAAAATCTTATAGTTGCATCACTATATCTCAGTCCCTAACTCACTTACCTGCAAAGAGAAAGGAAAGGAAAGGGGTGAGTGACAAAAATCACTCAGTAAGCATTTCTTATCTCTCACATAGACAGGCCATTGAACAAAAATTGATCTTAGATCAGACCTCGACGTTCTCAGCTTATTGTTTTCATATCGTCTTGTTATACTTGCTTTACAGTAGCTTATTCATTCTTTCTTTTCTCTTATTTCTTTACTTTCTTTATTTCTTGATTTGTAAGGTTTCATCTGTTTTATGCTTTATGTTTTGCTTTTGTCTCATCTGTTTCTCATGAATGTTATACATGACATGATATGCATGCTCTGATGTCATGTAAATCTCGTTAGTTATAAAACTTTACCCCTCGAGCCTGATTTTCTAAAAACTCTTTCTTTTCTGAAATCTCTTTTTGATATTAAAACTCTGGTCCGAATATCCATATATATACATATAGTATAACTGAAAACTGTATCAGAAAGTACTGTATTTGAAAATATCTCTGCTATGTTGGTCAGACTGATGAACACAAGGATTCGACACCTTGGCCGTGTGAACTCAAACCTATGATAAAACTACTCGTGTACGACCATGTCCTCTCTAGCGGATGATGGTTTCCGTCTTTAGCGGGCGTATGAACTCACAGGTGTCTCCTCGTATCCACTTCTAACTGATGTCTGAAACATCGTATATCTATACTTTTAAATCATACTCTTAGATCCCTAGATTCCTTTCTGAAAATATTTCATGTGGCATGACGTGCTCAATGTTTGATAATCATGCATGATATGTTGTTATATCATGTTATTCTTATGTTTCTCATGCTTAGAAATGGTTTAGGATTGCTTATCTTTGTTTGTCTTAGCTTAAAACATGCTTTAGAATCTTCTTTCTGGTTTTCTCAAGACACATGGGCTTGTTATGATTGGCACACGGGTGTGTGTGAAGGCACAAGAGGTCGTGCTCAAGTCGTGGCCTTGGTCGTGCTAGCTTCTGGAAAATCATTAAACTTTGGCTGGCCACACGGGCACACATAAGTTGGCATACGGGTGTGTAACTATCTCAACACCATCCCATATCTTGCCTACATAGACGTATAGAATTGAGATTAAACACACGGGCGTGTGCACTTGGGTACACAAGCATGTGTCTAGATTTTCATACACACACGGCTGTCATGTGTCTGTAGAATTGAGGCCACACAGACATGTACCTTGGGGTGCACGAGCATGTGTTTAACCCAGATTCTATAGATACGTCTGGAAACCTAGAAAATCTCAATCAAACTCATCCAAATCTCAACAATTTCTCAATCAAACATGCATACAACATATTCTCATACTTATAAACATTCTTATCTCATTCATTCATTATAAAAGCATGCCAAAATCATACATTTCTCATAAAAATCATACCCAAGCACATAATCTTCACACATTGCATAATAATCTCATAAATCATCAAATCACAATAACACACTTCCACAACATGCAACAATCATCCAAGAAGCTCAAAAATCAAAAAAGCATGCTGGATACCTAAGTGAAAGAGGTAAAGAAATACTTACCTCTAGCCATCGCGTCTGGATCTTTCTCTCTCGAAGCTCCTAGATCTCTAGTTGGAATAATGGCTGCTGGTTGGATAGATTCTAGCCTAGGGTTTGTTGGAAACGAAGGAGTAAAAAAGCTAAAGGAAAAACTGAGAGAAAATACGGGAAAAAGAAACTTATAACGTGCCTTTCACCTGACACACAGGCGTGTGCCCCTAAAAAATATGAAATCTCTTTCTCTTCGCGCCATACATGGAATATTCTTTCCAGAATATCCATGTATAAGTCACGAAAGGCCTCTAAAAGACTATTCTACCCTTAAGCCCCTCGAAACTATTTTCTATCTAGAAATCTCTCTTTTACCCTTAGTCTCAAAGCTTAAAATGACAATTATACCCCTAGGCTATTACAACTTAGTTGTATTATTTGTAAAATTAGTACTATTTACTATGACCTATTTTTTATGTATACGTAACAATATCATTTTTCAAACATTTTCACGACAAGAAAATATATTTTTAGTATCAAAATATTAACATCGGGTAAAATTTGATATTTTTAGTCTTAAAATATTTACAATTATTCAACTTAAGAGACATTCATTTAGATAGAAGAGAAAAGTACATGTCTTTAGATTGATGAGAATATTTTTTATCATCACATGCATTATTACATTATGACTGTACATAGATTTTAGGAGCGTGGGGGTAGATTTGCTTTTCCATTCAAATACAATGAAATTAAAATAGTGTGAAATAGGCGAAACAACTGATTTCCACCTAAGGTTTACCTAGGTAACGAATTCTCACTCAAAAAATTTTAAAAAACCAAATACCTATTCAATAGTCAAATTCCTTCCAATTTTATTAATATTTTTTTAGAAATGACTAAAATACCTTTCAATAAAAATTAATAATATTAACATAAAAATTTTTTTTAATATAAAATGATATTAATATAACAATCAAAATTTTAAAAAATAATATAAAAAACTATTATAGCTAATAGTGTCATCGGCGATGACAATGACTATTGTTAACCTAACTAATAGTCTAAAACGATCATCTAATTCTATTGGTAGCTAAATATGATTATTTCAATGACAAAAATGATCAAATTTAGTCGTCAAAAATCTAGAGGAGGTGGCTAGATGTGGTTGCCTCTACTATTAAAGATGGTTGGAAACAGTTGACATGCTTGAAATCAGTCATTTCAGACTATTCTCAATGGCAAAGATGATAAGATTTGGCCGCCACCATTAGATCATTAGTAATTAGATGTTGTCGCCTCTGCCATCAAAACGACTAGATCTAGTCACCAATGAAACCAGATGATCATTTTTTATTACCTAATTAGGTTAACGGTTGTCATTACCTCGGCGGTAGTGGTTTTTTTATATAATTTTTATTTTTATTAATTTTTTAAATTTTTATTAAATTTAAAATTTTTGTATTATTATTTAATATTATTTAATATTTTAATTATTTTTATAAAATTAATTTTATTATTTTTAATTTTTATTCAACAAGACAAAAAGACTCTTTTAACCAGTTAAATTTAACAGTTAACTTGGGTTTATGAATAAGTATTTAGCTTATCAAAAGTTTTTCGATGATAATTTATCATTTAAGGAAACGTTGGGTGGGAATAAGTCGTTTGGCCTGTTAAAAATTACCGATGCCTTATACATATAAAATTTATGTCAGTGGTAGTGTAGATCATAAAAATGGACAAATTATCCAATAGCAACTACATAAGTACTTCAAAGTGTTTGTGTAAATTATACTAAATTGTATTAGTTTAATAATTAAGTACTTTTTAGGCTTAACTCATTTTATATGAATTTGTAACAATGTTGGGATTTTCCAATCATCTCTCTACTTGTCAAAAGGAAATGTTAACTTTCTTTACATACGTTAACTGTTTGCTTATTACCAATTATACAATATTTGTAAGGAAAACATTTCTATCACAAGTTCAAATTCATTGCATGTCAAATTTTGGTAGCATTACAAATAACAAGTATGTTATTCCTTTCATAATTAAAAATACAGATTCAAGTATCTATGAGATATGGTATTGTTACTTAGTAACATCAAAGACGCCTATAGATTGTCTTACTGTTCAACTATGGAAAAGTTAAATCTAGTCATTCTGTAAGACTAGTTTGTATGAATTACATTAAAGAGTGTAATCGAGATATTCTTGACTTAATATGACTGAGGTTTTCATTTACATCATTGCATTTTTTACTTCTGATGTCGGAGACACGTTTAAAATGCGTTAAAGTTTGCTGATGAAAATTACAAAATCTAGTCTATTAGTAGGACCAGTTTATTTGAATTATATTGAAAGTGCTCTTTATGAATTTAACGTATAAATATTTGGCCTAATAAAATCTAGTCACATGGTAGGGCTAGTTTGTATGCATTACCTTGGGAGCTTACATAGTTAAATAAAACAATAGTAAAGTCAACTTCGGAAATTTAAGCAAGTAAGCAAATACACCATCGAAGTCATCAATTCAGATTAAGAAGCCTCCCATCGTATTCAAGTTACTTAGAGATTGAGAACAACACTCATGATGTCCTTGGTTTAAGGGAGTAGTTATCTCAAACTGATAATAAGTCTTAACCAGCTGATGAACAAACACTTTTCTTTAAGGTAATTGGAGGACGGAAGAAGAGTAGAGTCTATGGATTTTGTTTCCAAGCATTTGTATATTTTGGAGATTTTCGAGGGGGTTGCTTCAGTTTTAATGTCTGCACATACTACAGATGTCGATAAGCTTATGGAACTAATGTGACAAAAGATATAAGAACCTTTCAAGAATGACTTAAAAGGGAAAAAGTCACCTTAATTGCAACCTTAGATGAGTGATTCTAAAGGCAACTAGAAGAACAACATCAACAAATGAAATCAAGGATAGAATAGCAACTGCAGACAAATATGATAAGTCAAATGCAAATCAAGATAAGGCAACAATTTTAGGCTTTTATGGGCCCTTTCAAGGACACACTATTTTCAGAAACTCAACCCCCCTCTCCTAGCCAAAAAAGCCTTGATAGGTTATAATCAAGTTATGTACTGCTTTTATGAACTAGTAGAATGTGTTGTTAAAACCATAATAAGATTTGGATAGTGAATTTAGCAATTTAATATGTTGTCAATGAATTTCAGTTTTATTGTTTAACTTTGATTTTGTTGTGTAATACTTAAGTTTTTTATCCTTATAATTGATAATATTAATAGTTGATTGATACTTTAATTTAATTACATTGATATATAAAATTGGTTTGAAATATTAAAATGATTACAAAGAGAAATTGCTATTATATTACAAGGTAGGGTAAAAAATATAATTGAGGAATTAGCATTAGATTAGAATAGGAATAAACATGGCCAACAATTAAAAAATAACATTGGATGAGTATAGGATAAAATTAGCATTGGATTAGTATAGGATAAAATTAGTATCATATTAACATTAGTTTAGGGTAATATCATATTAGTATCAAATATAGTTCTCGATTTAGTATCGGATTAATATCAGACACATTTTAAATCTACTCGAATGGTCGATGTTTATCCAAAACTAAATTAGCATCGGATTGATATTTCAATTCTAATAAAAAATTTGATGGTATTCCTATACTAAGAGTCATTAGCATCGGTTAACACTGGAATGTGGACAATGCAATAAATAGATTTTGTTGTAGTGGTGGTTAAGGGGTAGTTAGGTACCACTATTTTATTAAAAGTGGAGTGAGCACAAAACAAAATGATTATTGGTAGAGCCTTCTTGTTGGTTCAATTGTTGCCACCAGACCCTCTGCATGGACCTGAATGGTCTCACAATAGTCCATGTTAGAGTTAAATTCAAACCGAATATATTCAAATTTGTTTTTGAGTTTGGTTTGAGTGAACCCGAAACAAACTTTTCGAATTCGAATATGAACACAACACAAACTATGGTTTTAAAAATTGAAAATACAAATCTGAACAAGAACTATATGAATTGAATACTAATACGAACTCAAACATAAATTAAAAATATTTTAATTATATTCATTAATTATGATTTTTAATATAATATAAATAAAAATTTTATGAACTGAATGCAAAAACAAACATGAATACGAACCGAATACAAACCAAACTATACAAAATAAATACGAACCCAAACTTCATTAAAAAAAATTTGACAAATACAAACACGAATTATATCAAACAAATTCGAGATAAACATATATATATATATGTTTGCATTCGGTTCACTTCGTATCCAGGTGTGGCCCACGTAAACCATAAAGCCATGTATCATTTATCAAGCACAAACAAATGCGTTGTTTCTTTTTTAGCAAGACCATACCCATATACATGTCATTAGCCGATTAATTTTCTATATTGTTTAGTGAATATGGTGAGTTGTCAAACTCAGAACACGAAATGTGCATCACACTTATCTTTTCTTCAGTTAGAAAAAAATGGCCATTCATTTCTGATGTAAAAGAACAGACAGAAAAATATTCGTAGCTATCCATACGTAAACATGTCATACATCATATTCAATTCTACTTGAGAAGTGAATTAACCTAAATTCATCCTTAATCATATTAATTAACTGACTTTACTTTTCTAATCTCCGATTAAACTCTTTGATCTTATAGAAACCTGATCTGTAGAAACTCTATCTGAAGTACAACTTCTGGATAAATAGTGTTGAATTTTGGAATCAAACACTTAATTCTTACGCTCCATTTTTTCAGAAAGATAAGAAAATGAGAACAAAATTTTCATAGGAAAGTAAATTAGTTACCGTCAAACCAAACTGGCAGCGTCAGGCAAACCTTGTTGAAGATCATCGCCTCTACCGGAAGAGGCGCTGCCGTTAGGACGCTTAACGGGAACTGAAGCGCGACAATTTGGACAATTAGAGTGAGATTCCAACCACTTGTCAATGCAAGAAGCATGAAATGAGTGCTTGCAGGGGCTCAGCTGTTTAATCTCTTCTCCATCGGCAAAAACAGACAAACAAACTGGACATTCAGCTCCAATATCTTTAACGTGAGTCTCTTTTTTGTACTTAACGCCGGTGGCAATCTCCGTCTCACTTGCTTTAACGGCGTTATCATCGGCCGTAGTAGTACTACGAGTACTATCAGATCGCTGGAGGTAATTACGACGCTGTCTAAACTGCCAGGGAGGACACTTTAAAGAAAAAAGGAAAGCATAGATCAAGGCGGGAATTGTGATGACCGCCAAGAGAGCGAGAATGAATTTGAGTGGCGATAAGTCTACAGAGCGAGGTGAGGCGGGGAAGGGCGGAGGGTAAGGGAATTCAGTGAAAAATGCATTGGTAGGCGCGTAACTCATAGCCGATAATGATAAAAATGAAGAAGAAGAAGAAGAAGAAGAGGTCATAACTGTGCGTTTTGGGATTGAAATGAAAGGTGAAGTAAAGAGGACGGCAGAGAGGTGTGAATGGTGGCGGTGGAGTGGTCTTGGGAAATTTAGGAGGAGCAATTATTGAAGGCAAAAATGGAGAGGAAACACACAATCTTCACGTAACATCATGTTGATGGCAAAATTTGCTAATTTAATTCCAAAAAATAATTCAAAATAAATAAATGAAACTAAAATAATCAACGGTGGCCATGAGTTAGGAGGGTGGTGCCCACGTATTCCTTAAACTGACCTCATTTAGTAGGTTTACATTATTCAATCATCAATTAAATAATTTTAATTAAAGCTCAAAAATTGAGAATTGGCCAAAGGATTTAATTTCTTCACTTATTTTCTTAAATAATAAATTTATAATAATCAATTTTCAAAAATTAAAATATTTATCTATTAAAATTAACAATTAAATTGTACTATTAGCGGTTAAATATTAATGATAAAAAATATTTTTTTATCTTTAAAAAAAACATTAAATTTACATTAAAAATTTAAAAAAAATAAATAACTAAGAAGTAATTTTTAAAAAATACACAAAAATTAAAAATTAAAAAAAAAACATAACAACCGCTATTAGCAACATCGTCAATGAAAGTCGAACCAAATAGTTATTTCCAACTACTTGGTTTGACTTTCATCAATTATCGTCATCGGAGGCAATAATTATTTTTTTTAATTATTTATATATTTTATTTTAATATTATTTTATATTTTTATTATGATTTTTTATTTTTTGATTAAGGTTATTTTAATCATTTTATAAAAAATATTGATAGAATTAAATAAATAATATTTCACAGATTAGTATTTAAATTTTAAGAAATTGACAAATATGAATTTATCATCTAAGAAAATCATGGAGGAATTTAGTCCTTTGGCCTTGAGAATATTATAATTTTCAAGGAAAAATCTATAAAATTTCAAAATAATCTATACTATTTGTGTTTTAAGTCAAAGGTAAGAAGATATTACACAAGTTGCATCAAATGGGTTGAACCGATCAATAACCTAACTTAAGCACGACTAAAAAAGCTTCATTTATGATGATTTGGTATAAATATTCTCGTATTGAATTAGGTTTGTAAATTTTGAGAGTTGGCTCATGACCTTAAGGGTAGGCTCATGGCCAATCAAACTTAATCGTTATAGTAATTTATTATTTTATTATTTTTAATTTAAATTAAAAAATATATAAATTATAATAATATAATATACTGGCAGATCAATTCATTGCCGCTTGTGAGCCAATTCGTGAAAAACCTTCGCGAGAAAGGTTCAAAAAATTACGATTCATACCCGAAACCTTAAAAAATTAGTGGGTTGATCCACTTTGAAGACATATACCAATTTGTAAGTCTCGACCCGATTGGATCCATAAGCCCAATGGACCCGGCCCTATTGATACCATTAGCTCATACTATTGGAATACCCTGTCAACCAAGGTTCCATATAAACCAGAAAATAAAAGCTGGTAAACTTCCATTGAAAAAACAAATCACACTCCAAAATCTGGTACACTGAAGACCTGATCTGGCGTCCTGACGCTGTCGGAATCTGGTACAGACACCACCACATGCTGCGGTCGCGGCAGCGGCATCGTGTTGGCTCGACAAAGTGGGCAGTTGGAGTGTGAGCTAAGCCACATATCAATGCAGACCACATGAAACAAATGCGAGCATTCTGGCAATATTCTGATTTGCTCCCCTTCCTTGAACTCGCTTAAACACACACAACATGTTTCTTCATTGCACTCACTGCTATATTTAAGCACCGGCATTAATCTAATTGTCGATCTGCTGGTGCTAGCAGGTGTTTCTTGCTGGTGATTTTGCCCAATTTGGTGCGTATTTTGTTGATTTTGTGCACGCCTATAATAGCAACAACCAAAACTTATGCATTGATAAGTTGCAACCATCATGGCTCCGGCAATTATGCCCATGAGGCCAATTAGAACCGGGTGCATCTCGAATGTTCTGTGATCGTCTCCATCCATTGTGAGTTCATCAGCTGAGAAAAATGGCAAGGACAGATTAATAAATGAGGCTGATAGCAATATATGCTAGGTGACTTCTTGTGGCTCTTGCTGTGTCTTTTATACTTGGTATTGATATGCATGTATTCATGTTAAACAAAAGAAAGGCTTCGTTCTTTCTCATGTCCAGACGTGAGTGACACGGACATGCTTGGGCCCTTATGAAGAAAGAGACCATTTTAGGGTTGAATTTTTCGGTATGAAATCCGTATTTATGAGATTTTTATTTGTTAATTTGCTTTTGATAAGTTATTCTATATAATTTAGAGTACTTTTAATCCCACGTACTTCTGTAAGAAGATTCAAAGTTGACTTATTTTCAAGCAGGAATATTATTATTTGGTGAGCTTATACACAAAACAAGAGTCAAAAGGAACAAAGAAAGAGGCATTTCCTTTGAAATTTCCTTGACATTTAAATACCCAGATGAATCTTCCTTCGTTTTTTACAGAAATTTTAAGAAAAGATAACAAGATATCACAGTTAAATGTGATAAGAGAAAAAGATAAGAATTGGGGTGAGAATTTGGATGGCTAGCTGGGTTTTGTGGTAGCAACATTATAGCACATGGGCATACGTATATATATAGGCCAAGACACATATCACTTATTGAAGATTCCTTTTTAATGTATCAGATTAAGCACTTCTACTTTAGAAAAACGTGTTGAAGGTGAGTATTTTTTGATAATTTACATATATATAATATATTCTTAAATTTAATAAATAAATAAGGGAACTTAACAAAGAGTTTTGATGGGACTTGTATAACAACATAAAGATTAGAGTGGCCCCCCTACTGATCAACTAATGAAATCCCATTCCATTTCAAAGCTTTAAAATTATATTTTCTTCTTATGGCATCTATAAGTTCTATAAATGCTAAAGTTATTATTTATTGGCCAAATAAGATTTTCCCACCCATACTTTGATAAAATCAAAAATTCTCACCCTTTAAGTTGAAAAAAAAAAAAAACAAAATTTTTACTTATTTATTAAAATCAACCATTAGTTTAACCGTCAAAAAATATTTATGTCATTTATTTAAATATTATAATAAAAATGTATTGAAGGGTAAAATGCTATTTTTTTAAAATTTATTACAAGTAAATAAATATTTTCTTTATATCGTTTAAGAAATTACCTCATTCATTTAATATATTTTAAAAATATATTTATATACTAAATAACGATATTTATATTCTTAATTTATTTTTTTTTTAAAATATAATTTTTATTTTTAAAACTTTTAAGTGATATATTAAATTTTAAAAATTTTGAAAATGCTTTTGAACTTTTTTTCAAGTTTCAAGACACCTCTTAAATTTTATTAACATTTCCAATATTTAAAAAAAAATTATAGATTATCCCCAAGCATACTTTAGACATTATTGACATCCTTATATATATTCGTACTCGTAAATTTTTTATTATTTTTATTATAACAACATATATTAGGATATAAAAAATTATTTAATAAAAAATTGGTATTATTTAGTTTGATGGCTTTTTTTTTATTTTTTCAATAATAAATTTATCGAATCAGTAAAAACTTGACTTTTTTAAATTTGAAGAGTGAGACTTTATTATTTTATTAAATCTTGGATGAAAAATAATCACTTGGACCTTATTTACTTCTTTCAACTATGATAATACTCCCTACAATGGATATTAAAGCTCAAATAAATTCTCACAAATAACTTAAAGAACACAATACAATTAAATAACAATAAATGATTAAAATTTTCATTTAAAATTTAATAAATAGTAAAGATTCTTAAGTCCAATAGAAAGCAAGGTGCTAACTGGTTCACGAAGGGAAAATGGGAGAATGACGTGGGGAAGGAATCAGACGATTGTAAGAGGTGGTTGACGGCAATTTTATGGCGGTGAAAGACTTCTCTATAGCTGTTTGAACCTCTAAAAAAACAAGGAAGGAGGTCAGGATTTAGGCCGGCAGGGGCGGTTACCGGTGTGGGGTTTCCGACTCTTTAGTCAGCGGGGGTTTCAATGGAAAAGCTCCATTGAGCTGCAACAATGGTGAAGAATGCATGGAAAAGAAAAACATAATGAGAAGAAGAAGGTTGGTTAAGAAAAATAAAATTGCCTAATACAATTAAACAATCTAATTCATGAACATGTATATGTTTGTATTCGATTCAATTCGAATTTAATCTTATAAAAAACAGACCTCACCCCTAATTTATAAAGAATTGATTGAGTTCTCCTGTTACAAGCCCAAAAATAAAATCTATATAGCCTACACTTTTAACCCAAAGTAATTAACTATATGTAAAGTGTGTTGAACTTTTTCAACACGATCACATTATGCTCGCAAAAAATTCTTTCTCCGTTACATACTTGATTTTTATTTTACCACCATTGGAAGTAGTAACGAATGACGTCGGCTTGATTCTATTCGACATTGAGCAAACGAGTCCTAACATGTTCGTGTTTATCGAATTCAAATATGTTCAATTTGTATTAAAAAAATACACATTGTGTAGTGACCCCCGCCCCAGGTCAACTGTGCGCAGCCATAAATATATATATATATATATATATATTTATATATATATAAACATATATAATAATAATAATAATAATAATGTGCCTATGACAGAGATCCCCACAAGGAAAAGAACACTTAACTGCTACTCAAAATACTTTAAAAATTCTGAATACGGAAGAATAAAACGTTAATATGACAATAAAATAAGTCATAAAGGCTTTTCTAAAAATCTCAGACTACTCATGTATAAAATCATGTTATCCATACCGTGCATACTACAATATAATATACACACATAAATACATGAGATGCAAATTATCAGAGCATACGAGTCAATCTCAAAACTAGCTATCGAGCCATGTCCCCAAAATCTCACAGCTGCATCGCCACATCTCAGTCCCCAACTCACTGACTTGCAAAAGAGAAAGGAAGGGAAATGGATGAGTGACAAAATCACTCGGTAAGCATTTCCTATCTCTTACACGACAGGTCATCAAGCAAAAGCTGATCATAAATCAGACCTCTAGCTCTCAGCTCACTGTTTTCTTACTCATCATATCATTTTTGCTTTACAATAGTTTATATCATTATTTTCTTATCTCTTATTTCTTTACTTTCTTTAATCATTATATTCTCAGAGTTTTCATCTGTTTTATGCTTTATGCTTTATGCTTTGTACTTTACTTTTATCTCATATGTTTCTCATGAATGTTGTACATGATATGATATGTATGTTCTGAAGTCATGTAAATGCTCATTTATCATAAAATTTGCCCCTCGGGTTGATTTTCTGAAAACTCATTCTTTTCTGAAAACTC
The DNA here is from genome assembly GCA_026122585.1 of Anacardium occidentale. Classification (NCBI taxonomy): domain Eukaryota; kingdom Viridiplantae; phylum Streptophyta; class Magnoliopsida; order Sapindales; family Anacardiaceae; genus Anacardium; species Anacardium occidentale. The sequence goes on from JAJEJH010000253.1 coordinate 274,907, forward strand.
TTTTTGATAAAAATCTCTGATCCGAAGATCCTCATATATATACATCTAGTATATCTAAAAACAGTATCAAAAGTACTGTATCTGAAAAATATATCTGCTATGTTGGTTAGTCTGATGAACACAGGGATTCGGCACCTTGGCCGTGTGAGCTTAAACCTATAAAAAAACTACTCGTGCACAACCATGTCCACTCTAGCGGACCATGGTTTCCCTCTCTAGTGGGTGTGCGAACTCACAGGTGCCTCATCGTATCCACTCCTAACTGATGTCTAGAACATCATATATATACTTTTAAAACATCTCTTGGATCCGTAGATCCCTTTCTGAAAACATCTTATATGTGGCATGTCATGCTCAATGTTTGGTAATCATGCATGATATAATGTTATCTCTTGTTATTCTTATGTTTCTCATGCTTAGAATTGCTTATGGTAGCTTATCTTTACTTAAAATATGCTTTAGAATCTTCTTTTTCTGTCTTTCTTAAGCCACACGAGCGTGTGTGTCAACATGCACAGGCATGTGTCAAGGCACACGGGATCGTATCCTTCTCGTGCTCTTGGGCGTGCAAGGTTCTGGAAAATTTATCATTCATTCATGAAACTTTGGCTGACCACACGGGCGTGTAGTGCAAATACACGGGCGTGCATGATTGAGCACACGGGCGTGTATCGCACTGCACGGGCGTGTAGTTGCCTCAACACCATCCTGTGTCTTGCCTACACGGGCATGTACATTTAGGATTAGACACACGGGCATGTACATTCGGGTACATGTGCATGTGTGTGGATTTTCATATGCACGCGGGCAACATGCAAAACTGTGTCTCATGCAGATTTGAGGCCACACGGGCGTGTCCCCTGGGGTATACGATCGTGCACTCAACTTAGAATCTGCATATGTGTCTGGAAACCCAAAAAATCCCACTCAAACACATCTAAATCTCATTCATCTTTCAATCAACCATAAACACAACATAAACTCATGCCCATAAGCATACTTAACTCATACATTTCTCATTTAGCATGCCAAATCTCAAGCATTTCTGATCAAAAGCATACCCAAACAATATATTGTCACACATTGCATATTGAACTCATAAATCATCATGCATTTCATCATATCATCATCAAAACATGCTGAAAAACATCCACAACATGCAGCAATCATCCAGGAAGCTTAGAAAATCAGAAAAAGCTTGCTGGAAACCTAAGTGAAGAGGTAAAGAAATACTTACCTCTTGCTATGGCGTCTGGATCTCTCTCTCTAACTGCTCTTGGATTTCTAACTGGAACAATGGCTATTGGCTGGACAGATTCTTGCCTAGGGTTTGCTGGAAAAAAGAGAAGAGAAAAGCTGAAGGAAATAAGCTGCGTAAAAATGAAGGAAAAGAACTTATATGCGCATCTCTCACCTAGCACATGGGCGTGCGTCCTAGACACACGGGCATGCATCCTGGACAAACGGGCGTGTGCCCCTCAAAATCTGGAATCTCTCTCTCCTCGCGCCATACATGAAATATTCTTCCCAGAATATCTATGTATAGGCCACGAAAGACTTCTAAAAGACTCTTCTACCCTTGAATACTCTCGGAACCCTTTCCTAACTGGAAATCTATCTTTTCCCCTTAATCTTAGAGCCTAAAATGACATTCCTACCCCTGGGCTATTACACATTACATCCTTAATCATTTGTGAATTTTCTAAAAAAGATCTGCTTCTAATAACGGATGTATCCAATATCTAGAAATCATCCAGTAACAACAAGACACTTTACATATGCTAATTATATCCAAAATTCATCATGTGACAAATATAAATTATAATAATGTACTGAAGTAAATAAATTCTATTTCAATATCTATCATTTTAATGTGAACAATTCAATATATAAAATCCATCATTTAATAACAATAATTCAATGTCAACATTCATTATATTCTAATACAAAATCCAAAATCTATCATATTACATAAATAAATGATGTCAACAACTGAAAGAAACCAAGCAAGCAACAACAGACAGGCAGCACAACCAGGCAGCATGCAACACTCTATGAGTCCATCACAAAAGTTGGCAAGAACAGGGAAGGAAGTATTCAAGCAAGCAAGCAAGCAACAACACAACCAAGTCTCTATGTCTATCCAAATGGACCACATCCACTCCAAAAAAAGGATTCAAAAAATCTAATTTTAGTCTAAAAATGAGAAAAACCAGTGAATATCAAAATAAGATCACATGTAGATTATACAAATAAAATTGCACATTTAGACATCTATATCCAATATCACTTACCAACTCTATGGCTATGCCACTATGCATCACGATATTGTTTTATTTTGATAAGTTCACTTCCTTAATTTCAAATTCAGGTTGCATGGATGAAAGTAAATGGTGGAGTTAATTGAATAATCTTTAAGTATCATTCAGTAGCAATTTGATGCAATACTCAAATTCAATCACCCTCACAAATAAGCTTGCTTACAATTTTTTGTGATAAAGATGTCTTGTATGAGTCAATCACTCGAGCACTAACACTTTAAATACTTTTTGATGCAATGACAAAGATTGGAATTGCGAGAGCACTTAGTAATTGTGCTTATTTGCTTGCCACCAATTTTAAAAATATTGAATTGTACCTGTAAAACCCGCCGCCACGAGTACCCCTGCTGTTGAATAATATAGGGAGCTTTTATTAATAATTTGAAAACTCGGGTACCCGCGACGGGAATCCTACAAAAATAAAACTAAACTGAATCTACTATACAATACATGCGGAAGCTGAACTGAAATACATCACTGAAATATACATGTTGTTCTGTATAATAGGCCCATTGGCCTTTTTCATACATACATATACTGTTTCTGTACACCTGGATTCAAAAGTATTTACAACATGACCACACAGGTCCAAAACTGATATACATACAAACTGAGATCGGGGTGTGTGTGCGTGCCCTCTCCGTTAGCCTCGATCCAATCGCTCCTCGAAACTAGCACGAACATCTGAAATGATGGAAGAAAGAGGGGGATGAGTGATAAAGATCACCCAGTAAGCGCTCCTTACTTCCCTCAATACCCAAGCAAACACAAACAATCACAATAATCAAACATACCTGGGTCTCGGCCCTATTCATACATCTATGCGCTTGCTGGAATCTGAAACTGATTACTGAACATCTGAATTTCATTCATTTACTGATAGGCCAAAGGACAATTTCCCACCCATAGTTTAAGGCGGGGACAAAGTCCCACCCGCAAGTTTTCAAAAGCCCGGTCTCCCACCCCTGGAAACAATTTAATATTAAATAAAATAGTAAACAGTAATATTTTAGGGGCAATTTTGTCATTTTATGATTAAAATTTTATAAAATAATAAAATAAATTTTATATAAATTTACAAAAATTTAAAAAATTTAAAAAAATTTAAAAAAAAATTAAAAAAATTTAAAAATTTTTAAAAAATCAACTGGCCACAGCCGCCGATGACGGCGGCGGTGGCCGTTAATAACAGCACCAGGTGGCCGTCTCCGGCCACCTGGTTCCAGGGGAGGCCAGATCGGGCCTCCCCGTTGGGTGGAGGCGGCCAGATCGGCCGCCTTCTGTTTTGAAGGAGGCGGCCAGATCTGGCCACCTACGCCAGATCTGGCCACCGAAAACGGCCGAAGAGGATCGATATTGGTCCCAGTGGCCGTTTCCGACCACGTTTGTCGGGGGAGGAGGCCAAATCTGGCCTCCTCCTCCAAAACTGGAGGCAGCCAGATCTGGCCGCCTCCACCCAACGGGGAGGCCCGATCTGGCCTCCCCTGGAACCAGGTGGCCGGAGACGGCCACCTGGTGCTGTTATCAACGGCCACCGCCACCGGCATCGGCGGTTGTGGCCAGTTGATTTTTTAAAAACTTTAAAAATTTTTTTATATTTTTTTAATTTTTAATAATTTTTTTAATTTTTTATATTTAAAAATTATTTTTTAATTTTATTTTAAATTTTTATTTATTAAAGGGTATTTTAGTCATTTCATTTGAAAAATTATAAAATAAGTTTGAATTTTGGTCCAAGGGTGGGAGACCGGGCTTTTGAAAACTTGCGGGTGGGACTTTGTCTCCGCCTCAAACTATGGGTGGGAAATTGTCCTTTGGCCTTACTGATATCATATTTATTCATGTCATGATGTGTATGTCATGTCATGCTAACTGAATATAGCTGATGGATGCATGCATCTGTAAACTGAATATCTGAATGTACCCCAAAGGTACCTGCTGTGCTGATCAGACTTGGTGGAACACAGGGATTCGACATCCTAACCATATGGGCTGAACAGTCTAGCTACTGGCTAGAAAGCTGAATAATAACTACTGGACGATCTGACTGGTGTCAGAAGGCTGAAACTGAAATGCTGCTGAACATTCTGACTGGTGTCAGAAAGCTGAATCCCACAGATGCCCCCTCATGTTCACCCTAATACTCTCACCCATACATCGGGTTCTGAATACTGAATACTGCTGAATTTGGATCCTTTGATCCTCTCTGAAGCTACATGTAATGCCATGATATGCATATACAGCTTATTATCTGAATTCATGCTTATCTGAAGCCATTTAGCCTTTATTCTGAATTCACATGCTTAATCAATCAATTAATATTCTTTTTCTAAAAATCTGCTAGTGCACGGACGTGTGGGAAAAGTGCACAGGCGTGCATGGCTAACACACGGGCGTGCAGGTCTAAGGCACACGGGCGTGAGCCCGAACGCACGGGGCCATGCGCTGGTCGTGCACCTGACCGTGTAAGCTACTGGAATTTCTGGAAACATTTCACTGAAAGCGCACGCACGGGCGTGCGTCTGCGGACACACGGGTATGCGTCTGTGGACACACGGGCGTGCATGTGCATTTTGTGGTCGTGCACACAACGTGCACACGGGCGTGCATTTGGAAAAACAAAGGCACACGACCGTGCCATGTAGGCGCACGACCGTGCGTCTTGTTCTTCAACAAGAGCACCGCCTGGAAAATGCTCTAAACTCATGCCAATTTGCATTCAAACTCAAGATTACTCCAAATGTGCATTTCCAGCACTTCATATAACACAATTCAATCATCAAATCTCACATGCATCAATCATCAAACATTTCACCATGGAAGCCTTAGCTTTCTCTCACTAAAACATAATCCATCAACATGCAAGGATCAAGGATGGCCAAAATCAACATATTACACATCAACCATCATCATATAACATATATAACATTCATCCAAGCATCACAACTCATCAAACACGCTGGGAAATTACGAGAAGAAGTGAAAGAACACTTACCTCTTGCCATGCCTCTGAAAGCTTCTCAAACAACTAATCTCTTTGCTCTCTCGTCGTAATAGGAGCTACTTGCTGCTGGTTCTCTTCTCTAATGATGGGAGGAACTGAAATGGAAGAGAGAATTGGCTAAAAATGCAAAGCGGTGAGAAAAAGAAACTAATTCTTCACGGCTCTCTTTATATACTAGGCCACGCACGGGCGTGCACCAAGGGTGCACGGGCGTGCTCCAAGGGTGCACGGGCGTGCTCAAGGGAAAATGAACTTAATCCATTTCTCACGTATTCGTACGATCGAATCCTTTCGAAAGGATTCGTACGAAGGTCACACAGCTCTGAAAACTTACTAACTCACCCCTGAACTTATCTAGACTCTCAATCTCTATCTGAATCTCGTTTCTAACCCCAGAACTCTACCCCTAAGGGCTTCTGAATCTAGGATGCTACAGTACCAGGCTCAAAACATGCCATGCGTCTAGCCTCTCCTCCAAGTGTATTCCTAATTTTGACTTGTTAAAGCCTTCGTCCTCCATTATTTTGACTTGCTCTTGCCAATTACACCACAAATCTAGTATAAGAAGAGCGAAATCTCTTGTGTCAAAACTATTGTAACTTTGAGATTGAAGTTAATAGAAGAAAATCTTCAAACGGGATTGTTTGAAGTAATGGACGTAGGAGGCGTAGAGAAGCTTCGAACCCCTCTAAAACGGCTGAACATTTCTCTCTTCCCTATCTCTTCTATTTTATGTTTATACTTGATTATAGTATGTTAATTATAATGATTAAATTACTTGTGTTGATTGTTGGTTGAAAAAGCTTTAAAATTATACAAGTGTAGCATCCCAAGTTTAGAAATGTCCTTTAGGGTAGAGTTTGGGGGTTAGATATGAGAAATAAAAATAGAAATAGATTAAGAGTTAGAAGAGTTTATGAGTGAAATAGTAATTTTTCAGAGCCTGTGTGGCTTACGCATGATTCCCTTTGGGAGGTTTCTATCATGCGTAGCACGAAAAATGAAAAGTTTTCATTTTCCCTTGTGCACTCCCATGCACTTTGCCTTGCACGCCCGTGCAAGTGAGTTAGTGGAGAGAGATGAGAGTTATTAGCCTTTTCTCACCCGTCTCACCCATTTTCAGCCAAAGTTTCTCTTTTGTTTCAGCTACTCCCAGCCCTAGAACAAATTTTCAGTATCTAGCAACTCCCAATCTAGCTAGAGAAGGAAGAGATTAGATAGAAAGAGATTTCCAGCAGCCATGGCAAGAGGTAAGTGATTCCTTACTTCTTCCTTACGTTTCCCAGCTTGTGTTTGATGTTTGATGATGCTTGGATGTGTTCCCAACATGCTTATGATTGATATGAATGAGTTTATATGTTGATGAGAAAATGCTTGAGATGATGATTTCCACCCACGAACCATGCTTGCATATGCTTGTGTGTGCTTATGTGAAAGAATGAATGATTTTCATGGTTGATTAAGTTGTAGTTGGTGATAGATGAAATTGAAGTGTTTTGTATGCATATTGAAGTGCTAGAAATGCATGCTTTCAGTTAATTTCAAATTGATTATGGTTTGGTATAGATTCTTGCAAGTTTCAGGTGGTTATTATCGATGCAGAGCAAGACACACGCCCGTGTGCCTGCAACCCGTGTGCACAAAATATGCACAACCTGATTACAGAAGACACACCCGCTTGTCCTGAGGGACACGACCATGTGCTTGATTTTTCAGTGAAATACGTAGTTTTTCTCCAGAAGCGAGCACGACCGGTTGCAGGCCAGCTCACGACCCCGTGCATTTGTGCACACACCCGTGTGCCTTTACCATGCACGCCTGTGTGTGTCTCTTACACACCCATGTGCTTTACCTACACGCCCGTGCACAAGCAATTTTTCCAGAGAAAAGCATAAAATGGATAATTAAGCATGAGAAACCAATTTAAAGGCTAATAAGCAACAAATAAGCATCATATCAGATAAATAATGCTGCATAAGTATCTCATAGCATGACATGTCGAGACATCAACATGGAAAAGGATCAAAGGATCCGATTTCCTTAGCATTCAATATTCAGAACCCGATATCCAAATTAGAGTTTTAGGTGAACTCGAGGGGGCATCTGTGGGATTCCAACCTTCTGACTGCGGTCAGATCGTCCAGTTTCAGTATATTCAGCTTTCTAGCCCTTAGCTAGACTGTTCAGCCCACATGGCCAAGGAACGGGTGGACCGTGGTTGACGGGAGAGGGTTCCATATCAGTTTTCAGTTTTACCTGTTGGGTCTTGTATTATAAAATGTAAGTACTCAGATGTATGTATATTGTACAGAACAGTATGTATTTATGAAAAGGTCATTTTGGGCCCATTGAACATTGTATAAGTTTCAGTTTCAGCTTCCGAAATATGTATGTAATTAACAGCAGCAGGTTTCTTTTCGTAGGATTCTCGTCGTGTATACCGAATTTTTTATTAATAAAAGAAGAAGATATGATTCAGCAGCAGCAATATGCGTGACGACGGGTCCTACAACAAGTTTTTAAAATAACCTATTCACTCCCCCTCAAGGTTATTTGTCATTTAGCATTTGGAGTTTAACAACATTTCAAATTAAAATATTGCTTTTTATAGGCATCTCTAGTTTGACATGCATAGTTCTGGGCAAGGTTGTGCATTACAGGAAATTTAAAATTAATGTGGATTTCCAAACTGTACACTTGACAACACCTTAGAGTAACACGTGTACGATCCAAAATAAAGTCAAAATTACTATTGTATCCCTTATATCAATTTTAATCAAATCAAACACATAAAACTAATGGAAATCACCCTTTTTGTAACCCCAAACTACCAATTACTTAAAACCCAAATATTATAATAAATCCACGTCAATGTGCTCTTAGTATGATAGCTTCAAGATGAAGGAATTAGTTACCTGATTATGTTTTTCTTATGCACTCATTGGTGGTCGTATCAAAACCGTTTCAATCGCAACATCATAATTACTAAAAGCATGAGTAATGGTGCGAAGATTATTATAGCGTTGAGCATTCTTACTAGAAAATGACAATAATTTACGTATTTTCAAATTTATTATTTATAGTTTGGTATAATAAATGAGTGTATAATTGAATAATTATGTTTTCTAAACAGACTCACAAAAAAAAAAATTTATATAAATGATGTTTTCCTTGTCTATGGAAACATAGATGATGATTCCCATGCCAAATGCGACAAGGCTGGAGATGAAATTTCCTGGCCTTGTCCTCGAAAATGACCTATTGTATCAATTTTTTTAACAAATCACTTGGACAAAAGAAAATTACCAACCGAAAAGGATACAATAAAATAAGGCCAAAACACTATTTCCCACCCATAGTTTGAGGCGGGAACAAAGTCTCACCCTCCAAGTTTTAAAAGCCCAATCTCCCACCCCTGAAAACATTTTTTATAATTTTTATACTAAAATACCCTTTTAAAAAATAAATATTTATAATAAAATTATAAAATAATTTTTAAATTTTTAAAATTTTTAAAAAATATTAAAAATTTTTAAAAAAATATTAAAAATTTTAAAAAATTTGAAGCAGCCACCGTCGCTAGTGCCACGACAGTGGCCGCTAATGAAGGGACCAAGTGGCTATTTCTGATCATTTGGTTTCAGGAGAGGCCAGATCTGGTATCCTCGTTCGGTAGAGGCGGCCAGATCTGGCCGCCTCCGCCAATAATAAAGGCCGGAAACGGCTGGTGGGACTAAGGACCCTTTCCAACCGTTTCTGATAGCTTCTCTGGCCACCTCTGCCAAAACTAAGGTGGCTAGATTTGGCTACCTCCACCCAACGGGGAGGCCAGATCTGGCCTCTCCTGAAACCAGGTGGCCAGTAACGGCCACCTGGCTCCGTCAGCGATGGCCACCGTCGTGGCACTGATAGTGGTGGTTGTTTCAAAATTTTTAAAATTTTTTAATATATATATTATTTTTTATAAAATTTTAATCCTAAAATAATAATATTACCCCTAAGTGTTACTGTTTTCTATTTTATTTAATATTAAATTGTTTTCAAGGGTGAAAGATTAAACTTTTGAAACTTGAAGGATGGGTATTTGTCTCTGCCTCAAACTATGGGTGGGAAATAATCCTTTGGCCATAAAATAATATTGATCAGTGAAGACGGTCTAGGATCGTAGTGATGAAAACAGTAAACTTCTTTAAAATTAGAAATTGGAAAAAAAAAAAAAAAAAAAAGAGGCTACCAAATTTAGTAGCTTAGGAACTTGTAATAATGAGTTAAGGTGGTGGGTAGTTGCGGTTCAAGATTTGATTCCCACCTCCAACAAAGATAATGTCGCCATTCAACTCAATAATTGATGAATAAATTAATTAAGAATGTCTCCTTCAGAGCATTACACTACAGTAATTTCTGGAGTTTCTGGGGTTAAAAGAACATTAAAGCGGTGGTTAGACGTCTTTGGATTGGATTTTATTGGATTGCATTGCATAGAGCATTAAATTCTCATATTTTATGTAATTTTGTACAAATTTTTTGTTTCACCCAAAGTTTGCTAATATGACGATTTTTATCTCTAAGTTTGAAAAACTCATTTTCTCGCCTCAAACTTGATCCTTAATTTAATAATCAAATAATATCTGTTATTTTATTAAAATACTATAGGTTGTTATCGCTTACATTCTTAATATTATAAATAAATATTTTATTTTTTTTCTAACTATTTTTATTTCACACTAAATAAATTTACAAATTAATTATCACTAGTGATAATCATTATCAATGAAATCAAGAATCTTATCAATTGTAGCAACGCTTGATTGAAATTATATTGATTTGTGCAATTTTAATTAAAATTATATCAAATCGATGTAATTTTAATTAATATTGTATATAATCAATGTGATTCTTGATATCGCTAATAATGAGTATTATTTATAGTTATTAATTTTTTTTATTTTTAATTAAAATTAGTATAAATTAGTGTTACAAAATTTATTTAATAAAATTTAGAGGTAAAGTGTTGGTTAACTTGAGGAATTTTTTTATTTTTTTAGTAATTTTATAAAAAATTAACATTGTTTTTTAATAAATTTATCAAATTGATAGAATTTCAAACTTAAAATACAAGAATCATTGTTTGATTAAACTATGGATGGGATATAGTGTTTTGGCTTTTAATTTTGAATTAGGAGGGACATATTCCCACCCAAAGTTTTCTTAAATAACAGTCTCACCCAAAATATTTTGAAAAGCTAAATATACCTTCATTGACTAAAGTCAACAATTAATCTTAATAGTCAAACATTAAATTTAATTTATCAAGAGGATATTTTTATCTTTTTGAAAATAAAAAATTAAAATAATAAAATTAAAATTATCAAAATATTTAAAAGATAAACTAAAATTAATATAATATTAAAAAATAATGAAAAATTTTAAAAAGTAAAACATCACTAGCGACAATGGCCACCAAAACTCTAGTCAAATGATAAAAAATTACCACCTGATTAGATTGATGGTCAAATCTAACTATCAAAAATTTAACAAAGATGGATCAAAGATGGCTAAAAATGATCAGTATCCATAAAACTGATTTTTTCTATTAGCTTTAATGACGAAGGCAATCAAATTCGGTCACTTTTGCCAAATCTATGGTGACTCAATCTAGTTGTTTCACCATCGAAGCAAATATATTTAATTTTCAATTCAATCAGGTAGCTAGGCCACCATTGTCCACAATACTATCAATAGTAGTGACATTTTTTTAAATTTTTAATATTAAATTTTATTTTAATATTTTAATTATTTATTATAAAATATTAACAAAAATTATAAAAAATAGACATTTAACTTTTTTAAATTTTTTTGATGAGATTTTATTATTTATTAAAACCTTAAGTGGGAATGAGACTTTGTTATTTAAGAAAACCTTGGGTGGGTGGGTTTGGCCTTTCAATTAAGAGGAGAATATCATGTGAAAATGAGATCTTTCATATATGACTATGATGAGCACAACCAAATATTCGTCCCGCTCTACGCCACAATTTCTCCAAAAAAAGCGGGGAGAGGAGGCTGAAGTAAACGGTGTCGTTGTGGGAGAATGACAATGTCATCCCTCAGGTTTATATAATCTACTTTCCTTTTGAAATACTAACATTTTTTATGTTTGCACCACCATTTCATAAGAGTGTGCGTAATTTAGTATAAATTGTAAGTCAAACCGAATTTTTTAAAATTTATATTTTTATTTGGTTTACAAAATAGTTTATTTTAAGTTAATAAACTTTAATAAAATAGTTCACGGTTTAGACGGTTTTTATACCAAATCAAATTGTAATTTATATTCTTTCATATATATATATATATATATGCACCCCATATTTAATTGAATTTTTAATAAATAATTAGATGTATCACTTGTTTTTTCAGATTTGTTATTTTTACTTATTTATTGTATATGTATTTTATATTTATTTTATATGATGAATTGTTTTTAATATACTTAAACGGTAATTCAAACTAAATTAAATTATATATATTTTTAATTTATTTTGGTTTGATTTAAATTTTAAAATTTTTCCAAATTTATGAATTTTCAGTTTAATTTAAAAAAATTCTTAAACTATATCAAACCAAATCATTCCCACCCTTAATAATATGGCACCAAAACACAAGACTAAAAAATTATGTAATACCAAGGAGTACTTAAGTCAAACATTAGGGATAATATTGGTAGTTGTTCTTCGTTCTTGTCGTAGAAATTAAAAACTTAATCTCATTGAAAGCTTTATTATAATTATTAATATTTAACCATTTATTAAATTTAATCATTAATTTTAATTAATAAATAGATATTTAATTGTTAAAAAATTAAATAAATAAAAGTTATTGATTAAGAAAAATATTAGGTGGGATTAAGTTTTTTTTGGCCAAAAATAAAATATAAAAACAGAACGGGGCATGTGGTAAGCACACGTTGAGTTCAGTCCGTTGTGACTTGTGTGGCTTACCAGCGATAAAAGAAAACAATTCTCCAGGATCTCTCCACTTTTAGCCTTAAAAGTGCAGGCTTGTCACATTATACCATTAATTAATGTGCATCTACCATTGATATTATTTTATATTTTATTCCTACTTTTCGTAATTTTGTTCTGCCCAAGTACTCAAAAAATCTCACATATTTATTTTTATTTTCGTAATTTTGAAATAAAATTAAAAATTACATAAGATTTATTTGAAAAGTTTATGTTTTATATTCGCTACCTTATAATAAAATTATTCGAACCAATGTGTTGATTCATATATTAAATTTATATGTTATGTGGCAAGGTTAATCATATGTAATATAGGTTAAGTACGTAGATAAAAAGCACGAAGAAATAGATGTTATAGTTGATATCTAAGACTGGATGCGAATCAAATTAAACTTTAACTTAGATTTAAATTCAATTCGATGAATTTTTGTATAAACAAAGTTCAAATTCAAGTTTAGTTTATGATATAGCGTAATTTATTTATTTATAAATAAACATATTTATTATAATTTATTGAAAATCTAAATATATTTATTATGATTTAATAAAAACATGAACATATTTATAGTTTTTTTTATTAAAGTTATAATTGAAAAATGCAATTTAAATTCATGAATCAAGCTCAAGTTTGGTTCCTATGACTTGAGTTTGATCTCAAATTTGAAAATTTTCAATAGTATAATTAGAGTTCGAGGGTGAATTCGAGTTATTTTGTTTACTTCAAACTCATTTAAATCGAACTTAAAAACAAATTTAAATATATTTGGTTTAAATATTTTTAAATTTTTTAATCACTCCCAAGGTTTTCCTGAATAATAAGTTTCATCCATTAATTTTTTAAATATTAATGATTAAAGGGTTAATTTTTGTTATTTTAAATAAGAATTTAAAAATTAATAAAATAAATTCGAAAAAATAATTAAAATATATAAAAATGATAATGAAACAAAATTTAACAACAATAAATATTTTTAAAAAATATATTAAAAATAATAAAATTTTTAAAAATTAAAAAAATAATTAGAAATAGTTTTAAAGAAAATTAAAAATTAAAAAATATAATAGCCACTGCCACTCACAACGTCGCCGACAATAATAATTACTAAAAGTGGAACCAGGTGATCAGAAATTATACTTAGTTTCATGAGATAAGCATAAGACAATTAAATTTAACTGTCTTATTTTAGTAAAGACGATCAAATCTAGTTGTTTCTGTCATCATTAATAGTAAAAAAAGATCAAAAATAGGCAAATCAATTACTTTTAATCATTTTTTTATTATCAATAATGACGAAAATGATTAGATTTAATCACTTTATTGATGACGTTATCAACAACGATAACGGTTGTTTTTTTATAATTTATTTATTTTTAAAAATTTCATATTATTTTATATTTTGTTGGTAAGTTGTATTTTAATTATTTCATAAAATTTGTTCACAGAATTATATGAAAAACATTTTAGATAAATGTTTATATTTTAAAATATTAGTGAATAAATTTTATCATTTAAAAAAATTTTAAGTGAGCCCTTTGACCTAAAAATAATCACAAAAATGCACCCTCACCGTCACCGTCAAGTAACGGCTGAGTCGGTCTTATCTAGTGCAGGCTTCTTACCTCCAAAATCTCTCTATAATAAGACGGTGCCTTACGTCTTTGTTTCTTTCTTCCATTCACACAGTCTCGGTTCGTCAATTTTCTCTGTTTCTTTTGACGGAACAGAAACAACATCATGGTTATTGATGATATCGTGGAGATGAGCATTATGATCGTCCATGGAGGTTCCTCTTCTTCTCGATTCCTAGATGCGTATCCCAAAAGGTACTCATTGAAGATCCTTTCGCATCTCTGAACTTCTAGCTTTTGTTCATAAGTTTTACTTTCCTTTTTATTTTTCAGTTGCATGGGAAAAATTTGAAAAAAAATTTATATCCGTGTTTCTATGGACTTGATGTTTTTGATTCAGTGTTTTTCATCTGTTTTTGGAGGATTTCGACAGATTTTGGGGTTAGGTTTAGATATAGTTTTTCTATAGCGTCTTGTTTAAATCTCTTTCTCTCTCTCATTTGGTAGAGATTGAAGAGATTCTGTTTTTATTTTTTATGTTTATTTTTTGGGTATTTGTTTGTATAAGTTGTTTTTTTTTTAGATATATTTATTATTATTAGCTTCTTTTTTTTCTTTCCTTTAAAGATCTTATCTTTATCTTCTCTCTTTTTTCTTCTAGTTTTAATACAAATAACTTATTGTAATTTGATTTTGTGTTGTGGGTTTGTGGAGAATTTGTTATTTGATTGAGGAATAATCTAGGGTTTTGATGGAAGGAAGTTCTTGTGGAGATTGATAGATAAATGATTATGATGAAGGTGTTTATAAGGTTGTTTTCTTGAATTTTTTCTTGGAAAATTATGGAAATACCATTCAAACTACCAGCCACAATGACACCCAGAAAGGAAAAAAGCTGAAGTATGGGAGATTCTCTTCTTACAGCCTTATCAATGGAGAATCATCACCCATCTACTCTCTTATCAATGGATTCCAGCGCCTCCTCTCACGACGATTTAGATTTGGAGATGAATCGCCAAATCGTACTTCCCCGTCCACCAGATATCAATTTACCGCTGTCAGCTGAGCGTAGCCCGCCTCCACAGCCATGGAATTCAGATTCGTGTGACATTTTAGATGTGGGGCTTGGTTCTCAAGCATACGAGCCTGAAACTTACCTTAATATCCCCAAGGTTGGACGAAAATGTGCCAAGCGAGTTGATAGTATATGGGGTGCTTGGTTTTTCTTCAGTTTCTATTTTAAGCCTGCGTTGAATGAGAAATCAAAGGCCAAGATTATAAGGGACAGCAATGGTGTTTCAGGGTTTGATAAATCTGACCTCAAGCTTGATGTTTTTATGGTTCAACACGACATGGAGAATATGTACATGTGGGTTTTTAAGGAGAGGCCTGAGAATGCATTGGGCAAGATGCAACTGAGGAGTTACATGAATGGGCATTCTCGCCAAGGTGAGCGTCCATTTCCGTTTAGTGTCGATAAGGGATTTGTTCGATCACACAGGATGCAACGGAAGCATTATAGAGGATTGTCAAACCCCCAGTGTGTGCATGGAATTGAGGTTGTGCCATCACCCAATCTTATGGGTCTCGATGAGGAAGAGCGAAAGAGGTGGATAGAACTCACTGGAAGGGATATAAATTTTACAATTCCACCTGAAGCTAGTGATTTTGGTTTGTGGAGAAATCTTCCGAACACAGATTTTGAGCTTGAGAGGCCTCCTCCTCCAATAAAGAGTGCTGCAATTTCCCACTCAAAGAAGCTGCTAAATGGCTCAGGGCTCAATCTGTCAACTCAGCCATCCAGCCACAGCAATGGTGATGGGATGGACCTATCTCCCGTTAGCAGCAAAAGGAGGAAGGACTTTTTCCCCCATGGGAATGATGATGATTGTTATCTGGCCGTTAATCCACCCGCAGATCGAATTTCTGAGATGGAAATGCACCCTAATGAGCCACACTGGTTGCACGACTTCAGTGGGGTGATGAAAAATGTTTACGGGCCTGTTACTGCTGCAAAAACAATTTATGAGGATGAAGAAGGTTATTTAATCATTATCAGCTTGCCATTTGTGGATCTTCAGAGGGTGAAGGTTTCCTGGAGGAATACTTTGACTCGTGGGATCATAAAGGTATCTTGTGTGAGCACATCATGTATGCCATTTATCAAGAGACATGACAGGACTTTCAAGCTTACAGATCCAGCATCCGAGCATTGTCCTCCCGGTGAATTCATTAGAGAAATCCCACTTTCAACTCGAATCCCTGAAGATGCAAACATCGAAGCCTACTATGATGGACCTGGATCTGTGCTTGAGATTATGGTTCCAAAGCTCCAGGAAGGTCCAGAAGAACATGAGGTTCGTGTTTGCTTACGTCCTCATCTTGGAGGAAATGATCTTATGTTGACCTGAAATATAGGTAATTTAATGAGAATTGTAGGGGTGGTTGCAATAGTTGGTGCTTCATTGATTTACTGACTCTGTAACATACAGTGTAATCAATGAAACAAAATGTGCGTCGTCTTACTTATTTCCTATTCAATTTTTTGTTCACTAATCGCCTATGATTGTTCTTATTCCAGTGTTTTTGTTCAGCACTGTAATTACAATTGAATTTTGAAATTATATGAATTAGAGTCATCTATATAAAGTATTGAAATCTTTAGTCCATTAATTTCTTGCATAACAGGAAATTTCGTTTGTTTGTTTAGTCCTTCAAACCCAAACGCAAAATCTTATCCAGCCTGATAGGTTTGAACTATTGCTTGATTATATGGTGTATAATCAACCTTCTTCAATCCATTATCATCTTCATTCACAGTTGGGTGGGACAACATTTACTTGGACTTTACTGTAGATTTGAAGGAAGAAGATTCCTGAGGGACAAACAACTAGTAGCTCTTTTACATTCAGTTTATGTTCAAATTACTAGTCCATATCATTATGACCCGGACTCCATTCTGACTCAGAAAGTGAAAATTATTTCTATAGATCTCCATGATATTCCCTTGGAGAATGGTCAAATTTGGAAGTACCGGTGGTTCTGTGGAGTTGTGTCAAGTCAAAAGTGGCGTCTGAATGTCAAGCCACTAGTGGTTGAATTATTGATCAGATTTTATGGAGGAGGCACGTGGTGAGAAACGAGAATTTCTATGTTGTTGAACAAGTGGCGTTGCGTTTATAGTTAGGAACATAAGCGCTACTAATTATCTTATCTTATTTCTTTATTATTTTTTTTAAGATTGCGTTCCGGCATCGTGGTAAGCGGGAATAGTTGAAGGAAAGTGGGGCTTGCTTTGCTATCAGCCAGGTCAGGTGAAAGGAACATGGGTTTGAATTCTCCGTCTAGGGCTGGAGTGCGCCGGATATGGTTTTTTTTTTTATAAATTTGGCTTGTTTGAGGATGATTTGGTATAGATATACACAAATGTGAATTTAAACAAGTAATATTGACTTGTGAACATAAGTCTGAACGTAAACTTAAATAGAGAACAACTTATATATTGAATAACTTGTTTAATTGTCTAAACGAAATGTTATTTTATTAAGAAAATAAAATGACATCGTAAAAAGATCTCTTTCGTTTATATTGTAATTGTATTTTTCTATATTTTTTTTTCCCTTCTCTTCATAAGAAAAGAGCCGCTTGAAAAGTATAAAGAATTATTTTGTTCTTGATAGTTATTTTCTTTAATTAGTTGATAAGAGCATAATTAAGATTGGAATTGCGGGAGTATTGCCTAATCATTTCTATCAATTTAAAGCTTTAATTAGTATTCTTTTTATGATATGCATAAATATCGTTTTAGATAATTTACATAATCTCCATTATGAATATTCAGTGTGTTTTTTGGTGTTTTATCCTACTTACTCATCATTTTTTAATCCATGTTTTATAATATTTGTATTGTAATACATACAAACGATGAAGACTCCACAGGAATCCCTTGAGTCCACTTCAAGCAAGGATGATCAACCAACCAATCTTGGGGTAAAAAGCTTCAACTTAAATTTTACACACAAAAAATAAGACTTGATCCACTTTTACTGCAAATTTCAAAGTTGTTTTCTTTCACTCATAAAACTACCTAATTAGTTTTATTAACCTAAAGAAGAAACAAATGAGTAAAAAGATAAAGATATCTATTAATTTTTTTTCTTTTCTCTACCAATCTAGTTAATCAACTTGTCTACTTGCTTATTGGCATTCATTGCCACTTGGGGAAGAGCTGTTGACCTCTTTTTCAACTTGAAATGAGATCCCATTTATTGGTTCCAGACAAACTAAAAGGAATCCATCCGTTTAGTCTTTGACCTATTGAAGTAACATCGAAATCAAACGAATTGGACTTTAATAAAAAGAATTGCCAAACAAGGTGGGGATAGGGGAGTCTAGAGAAGCTTGATCATATTGTTTTATATTAATTTATTCAAAGAGCGGTAGCTTATAACTTAAATTTAGAAACCCAAGGTAAATTAAAAAAAAAAAAAAAAGTCAAAGTTAGGCATGTGATTGCATTTCTAAATTCTATCTCTAGTTCCTTCATTTCTTTCCTAACCATGTATAGTGTAGAAAATGGTTGGATATTAAAATTTAGTGCCATATATAGTCGTACACGAAAGTGATGCATGATGATACATCTATAGCTTGCATGTCATCTATATAAAAAAGCTCGTATTTGAAATTTCATTCATCATAACTAAAAAAAAAAACTAGATCCTTCTAGAGAAGGAGAGTTAGAGAGCTAGAAGTACTTTAGGAGAGCTTCGATCGTCATGATTTGGTGGGATTTCAAAGAAGAGAGAGGAAGTTGAGAAATAAGCTAACAAGTAAGTGAAAATCTTGCCTTGATCTAATGCGTATATTTCTAATTAGTGTTTCTAAAGCATGGTTTTGATGTTCATTGATGTTTAATGATTAATTGATGATGATTAAGTGATTATAAATATATTTAGATGAATTTACATGCTTAATTTCACATGATAATAAGAAATCTGCTTATATGGTGAAATAATGATAGATGAAGCATGTTCTAGGTTTGATCTTTCATTGAAAGCATGCAATTTGGTGTTATATGTTTAATTTGATTGTAGATCTATAATTTTGTAAGCTTGATTTGCAATGAAAAATCTAGATTTAAAAGGATGAAGAACATGATATGACGAGCTTGATATTTAGTTTCTGTAATTGATGATTTTAATTATGTTTAATGCATGATTTAGCGATGTTTGAGCATGAAAAGGAAATTATGATGAAGTATGAATAAAATAGACACAAATTGGTCATGAATTGACTGAGATTAAATGTTGTTTGGTTGTGAAAGTTGGAGCAGAATAGGATGTATGACTGTGCATGCAACAAGTGCACTTTGTAGCATCAAAACTGTGTATTAAAGGTAATGCATAAGTGCAAATAGAAGAACTTGATGCTTTGTTGGTGCCTAGTGGTCATGATTACATGAAGGTGAGGTACGGTCATGAGGCATGCATAGTCACGATTGTGAATAACTAAAATGTATGAGTGAGATGAAATGAGCATCATGATCATGCATCCCTGAGATGTACGCTTATGCCTAGTGACCTGTAACGAAAAGTTAAGAGAAATTAATAGAATTTGAAAGAAATTAAATAAAACTTAAGCACGATAAGATACATTAAAGTTTTTTTATGTCATGGCATGTCAAAGAAATAAGAAATTTAGCATGAAGAAAAGAAAGGAAAAATGAGTTTGTTATATAATCTTTTCATGTTGTATAAACGGAGAAAATATGATGTTTTAAACATCTTCTAGGGGTGGATACGAATGGGTATTTATACATTTATATGTCTTTTAGAGAGGGAAACCAATGTCTATTAGAAGGGACATTGTCATTGGCTAAACTCATTAGATAGAATGTTAGTGGTGCATTAGTTAGCTTACACGTTTAGGGTGTCAAATCTCTATGTTTATTAGCCTAATCAACATATGCTCATTAGTCTAATCATCATTAGTTTGCTTATATCATGTCTCAAGAAGCTATAATATAGATATGTCTACCTTAAAAAACCCTCACACACGTATATGTCCAAATTAGAGATATTAGATACAACATTAACCAATCCAATGATGGGCATAAACTTAATGGTTTTGGATATACTTAATAAAGACACACCTCTCATGTTTAGGATTAACAAATCCTATGTTGATCTACTATAATCATCATAGTGATCATAATACATCTAATTGATTACCTTTATAACACCCTATTTATGGTGGTATGTTTAATAATGTCAAATGAAATCACTTCTAGTATAAGGTGATCTAATAGATCTCAAATTGAAGGATCACATATATCTATCAAGTTATGAGAACTAATCCATTAACAATATGGAACACACTTTATGTAGGATCCTCATTATTGGGTTAGTCTAGTGAACATGATCACAAAATCATACATCTAAGTATAAGACTAGGTTGTACCAACAAGCTTGGCACGTGCAGACTACCACTATCTTTTGATAAGATCATATACATTATGATAATCTCTACACCGTCACTAGTGCCTTGAAGGTTTCATGATGAAGTTGACTTATTTTAGTAGAGCCACTATATAAAAAGTATGATTAGTTATCTGATTCCATTATTACGATTCTATTATACTAAGGGCATGTCATATATTTATTTATTTAGACGCATCAATATCCATGTGATTGAAATACCCTATATTAATAATTGTAATATAATTACAAATTATATTGTAGTCTAAGTAAACACGAAACCACACAACAGATACAAAGTTATAGGGCACCAACCTTAACAATCTCCCACTTACACTATAGCTAATTAAACATATATTTAATGTCATATATGGCAACATGACTATTGTAATAGTGCTTAGTTAGCGTATCAGCCAAGTTATCATCTATATCAACTCTCTCGATCTACACATCTCTCATTATACTATTTCACATACTAAATGGTTCTTTAGCTAGTGTAATGGTCTCGTTGTTGTTGTAACAGAGGCTTACAATAAAAATAACATTAGGTACCACTCCAAGTTTGGATATGAACTTTCTAATCTAAACTACCTCTTTAATTGTCTCAACCAACATAATGTATTTAGACTTTGTTATAGAATCAGCAATAGTGCTTTGTTGGAGCTTTTCCAACTTACTAGATTGCAATTCAAACAAAATACAAAATTTGATTGGGATCTAAAATCATCTTTATCAGTTTAGAAACTAGTGTCACTGTAACCACAAATAGTGAGCTCATCCTTTCCTCCATAAACATAAAACATATCCTTAGTCTGTTGTAAATACTTAAAGGTATTCTTGACAGCAATTTAGTGTTTCTCACCTGGATCAGATTGGTATCCACTACAAATGCTCAATGTGTATGAGATATCAATTTATGTATATAACATTGTGTACATGATCCATCCAATTATTGAAGCAAAAAGAATGTGACTCGTCTTCACTCTACCTTCAAATGTTATTAGACACATATTTTTAGAGAGATATGTTATGGGAAGTACCTTTCTGTGACTCATTCATGTTGAATCATTTCAACATTTTATCTTGTATATACTTTGACTTAGTCCAAGCAATCTACATGATCTATAACAATAGATTTAAATACCGAGAATGTAAATTGCTTCTCTTAAGTACTTTATAGAGAAACGCTTGGATAACTAAGCTTTTACAGTTTGTAAGTATGAAATATCATTTTCATTAATCAAGATGTCATCGACATCTAATACTTGAAATGTAATCCACTCCCACTAGACCGTTTGTACACACATTGCTCATCTTCATTTTTTATAAAACCAAATTCTTTGATGGTTTCATCAAAATGATTATTCTAGCTCTTTGATACTTTTTTTTTTGTCCATAAATAGACTTTTGTAACTTGCATACTTTATTTGCTTGACTTTCAAGAATGAAACTATTGGACTATGTCATAAACACATCTTCTTCAAGGTTACCATTCATAAAAGTAGTTTTGACATCCATCTACCAAATTTTGTAATCATAGTATGTTATGATTGCAAGCATTATCTGAATATACCTAAGCATCATAACTTGTAAAAAGGTTTCATCATAATTTATACCATGTTTTTTAACAAAACCTTTAGCAACCAATCATGCCTTATAGGTATGCACATTACCATCTATGTTAGTTTTCCTTTTGAAAACCTATTTGTAACCTATAAGTTTTACTCCTTTAGGTGCATCCACTAGAGCCCACACATGGTTATGATACATAGAGTATTTTGGATTTAATGGCTTCATATCATTCTGTAGAGTCTAATGTTCCTATAGCCGCCATGCAAGTTCCAGGTATGTCATCTAAAATGACTAGTACATCATTATTTTAAGTCATGAGATAACCAAATCTCTCAGGCTCATGTCATACTTTATTAGACCTTCGTAGTTGTTATGTGCCAGTTCAACCACTTGTGGTGGCATATCATTTTGTTCAACATATATGGTTATTTACGTTTTAGGAGTCTCATTAAACTCCATTTTCCTCCTACTAATCCTTTTAGAAAGGCATTCTCATTCAAGAAAAACACTAATGCAAGCAACAAAAATTCCTTGCTTGTCTAGATGGTAGAAAAAATAGCCCTTATTTTTCTTTGGGTCCTTACCAATACACATTTATGATTGTGCTTGATAAATTTTTTGAGATTTCTAATGACAAAGATGGCTAAAAATCACCTATTTTGGCAAAGGCATTGTCGAAAATGATTATAACAGGCATAAAACACCATTAATCATTTCGGACAATGCCTTTTCAACCCAATCTACACAACTGTGTGATTTAAACAAGTATTTGCTATATATCAATATAATCACAAAAAACAAAAAAATTAATTATTCAACACGTTTACATAATTATTATATTCAACATGTTATATCAATATTCAAAATACAATGCATATGAATAAAACACCACAAATACCATTTTCATACATGTGAAGACAGTTGATTCTATTATTAGGAATCCTATGATCCCCTGAAAGGCATTTATGCAATGGAATTTAAAACTCAACATAGAGTCTTGGAATTCCAAGTAGGATCATATCTTTTACATGTATGAAAAATAAAACTATCATAAACATAGGGTGTTTCCAGAATGCGTACTTGTACTAACCCTTTAAAGCTTCTACTTTTGATTACCTTGTGGGTTGCTTCTTAATAGTTAATTGAGTTTTCACACTACACAAAGTAGCTTAGGTGAGATCTATATATCTTTTAGGTGCTAGTTCAAAATTTGTATACAGAAATCTATTTGGTTGGGCAGGGTGTATGTCAAATTTTTATAGTGTTTTGGTATACTTTTATGAAGAATAGAGAAAATAATGGATAAGTAACAAATGAATTAAGGCACATGGATCACACTCCTATTTATAGGAACAAGCGTACGACCGTGTCAACAACATGCATGACCATGTTACCTTCTCATATAAATATGTGTTTTTTCTACATGGTCGTGTATCGCATTTGAACTCTGCATAACACCTTTCTACCATTTAATAATGTGATTAGAGTGATAGGACATATTGTTCAAGGCCTACTGTCCATGTAATAACTATTACAAGCATGATCGTGTATCATTATTACACGGTTGTGTGTCAATAGTATATGTTTGACTTGATCAAATGAATATTTCATCTAAATATCCAAATTTCATTAACCATTCTGAAGCACAAATGTGTGTGCCATACATGCATGTCGTGTGTCAAGGCAAATCTAAAACATGACTTCTTAACCTGATCTAAATCAAATTGATAAGCCGTATATAATTACATTGAAACACAAATACAAGGATGACGATCCTTTATCTTGTGAGCTATCAACTCCTTAATGTGTATGACCCATAAACTTTCTACTAACTCAATAACGTTCAAATTTCAGCTATATTTGAATATAAATCAAGAGTTGCCTCTAACATAGCATTATGACCATTTGAATAGCAGAGTGTCAGCGAACATATCTTGAGCCAAATTTGAACATAAATCAAAAGCAGCTTCTAGCAAAACATTATGATTATCTAAATAGCAGAGTGTCAGTGGACATCTATTTAACCTGATCAATTTGATTGTTAACGTATAATACAATCTATTTTTCATAATGTTTTATGAGATTGAGACATAGATGTATGTGTATCTCAGAAAACCCTTATATGTCCAAATCAAAGATATTGGATATGACCCCGATCGATTTAGGTATGGCCATAGACTTAGTGATTTTGGAAATTCTCAACAAAGAAACATTTCCTGTGTTTAAGATTAACAAATTCTATGTCAAGCTACTATAACCTTTATAATGATCATGATGTAGCCAATTACTCCCTTTATAACACCTTATTTACAATAGCATATTTGATGACGTCAAATGACATCACTCCTAGTACAAGACTATTTGATAGACCTCAAATTAAAGGACCATATGTATCTATCAAGTCATGAGGATTGATCCATAGATATAGTAAAAGACACTTAATATATGATCCTCATTATTGGGTCAGTCTAATGAACATGATTACTAAATCATGCATCCATGGTGTACGACCAAGTTACACCAACAAACCTCGTCACATGCAAACCATCATCTTTTTATAAGATTGCATACTCTATGATAATTCTCTCACCAGCACCAGTGCCCATAAGTATCATAGTGGTCAGGATTATAAACCCATTTTAGTATGACCACTATTATGCACATATTGAAAATATGATCAGTCATCTAATTATATTGTCATAGTTCCACCCTAGTAAGGGCACGTCATATTTTTATTCATTTAGATGCAACAATATCAACATGACCGAACTACCTCGTATTATTAATAATCTCAATGTATTTATAAATTACAATTAAGTCCAAATAAATACAAAAATGCATAATAAATGCAAGGTTATAGGGCACCAACCCCAACAAACATTACATTACATAACTGGTTGGATTTATTAATATCTCAAAATGAATTTATATTGGATGTTCAGGTGAATAAGGATTATAATGGCGTTAAATGAGAATGATGGAGTGAGATGTACGTACTTTGGAATGCATACTTATGTCTATGCGTCTACAATGCTTTGTTCCTATATTTACTTATTTTTACATTGTTTAGATATGTCCTGGATGAATAGATTGCATGGGGAAAGGAAAATTGAAGTTGAAATAACTTATGAGCATTATACAAATACTCGATCGTAGACGGGTTGAAGAAAAAAATATTATTTTTACTTATTTTGTTTTCCATTTTTTTTTTATAAATATAATCTGTCCTAACTTGATTTGTTTTATAGGTTTTATTTTCCCTAACTTAATTTGTTTTGTAAGTTTTATTTTCAATAATGCTTGTTTAGGCTAGAGAAATGTATTGGAGTAAATTGTGGAAAAAGGATTGTAGTTTAATTTTTGTTCTTTAATTCTTTTAAGTCATGAGTGTTTATTTTTGGTATTGTGAATGCTTATTTTATTTTACGTACATACATACATGTGTGTGTGTACGTGTATACATATATGTATATATCTATCCGTAAAATAAAACAAGTATTCATAGTATGAAAAAGTAAACATCCACGATTTCAAAAATAAAACTAGAAAAATTAAACTACAACCCTTTTGCACATTTATCTCTATAAAATTTTCTAACCTAAACAAGCATAATTGAAATTAAAGCTTGTAAAACAAATCAAGTTAAAACAGATTATATTTATTAAAAAAATGAAAAAAAAATGTAAAAAAAAATATTTTTTCTTTGGCCCACTCATGATCTAGTATTAGGTCTATTTATTTATTTATATATCTATCTATCTATACACACACATATTTGTATATATTCATATGTAAAATAAACAAGTATTTACAGTACGAAAAACTCACAAACACGACAAAAAAACTAAAAGTAGAAAAATTAAACTACAACCTTTTGCACATTTATCCCTATACATCTCTCTAACCTAAACAAGCATAATTGAAAATAAAACTAGTAAAATAAGTCAAGTTAAAATAGATTATATTTATAAAAAAAAAAATGGAAAACAAATATAAACAAAAATAATATTTTTTCCTCTGGCCTGCCCATAATTGGGTATCATATGCATAACTTATTAACACAAAATGAAATTTAGTTAAACTTGGTAACATTTTTAATGAACAAACCATAATAATGAAGGTCGACTCTCCTTGGCAGAATAAGTATCTAATACCTTCCATTATCATACATGTCTCTCCAAACCCAGTCTATTGGACAGGTGAGTAAGGTTAGGTTCTCTGTAAGGAATCCACAAGTTATCTATTCTTACGACGTGCACTTTTCTGAGATCACCCTTAGGCGATGATTCTAAAAACTTCATAATGGATTACAAACTTGTTACATGCTTCTGTTGACCATGTTTAGGCTGATCAAACAAGTATATCCTAGCTCAGTGTAACAAAAACTAGTATCACACTAGGTGGCTTGGGTGTCTAACATCTTTTTATATTATATCTAACTCTTCGAATTTGTCAATTGGGCAAACGAAGATGGTTTGAGCCCTTCGCAAAGAGATTTAAGAATCGTTCATTTTCATTAAACTTTTTTCAAGTGAAACCTTAATCACTCTTTGATAGGCCAAAAACTCGTTTGATAGTAAAATAACATTTTCCTATCCTTTAAATTAAAAAGCTCATTTATCCTCCTCATATTCACTTCTGTTAATAAAAATTAATATTTAAAAAGGTAAATTAATCATTTTATGTGGACTAAAAATAGTTTGTGTAAAATGACAACATCGACAAAATTTTTTACAATGACAACAAGAAGGAGAAAGGGAATTAATTCAATTTCCATTTCCACCATCAACAACTATTATTATTACAACATCGATCGATAAGGTGTTGAGGGAATTAGAATTTAGTTTTTACGAGTTTTTTGTGATTGGATAGATAGATATGTTTCTTTTCTACTATTACAACCCTATCCTAAAAGTACTTATTTCATTTCCACCATCAAAACCTCATTGTAACAATACTTCTTTCATTTTCCGCCATTGTAACCACACTGAAACCATTTCCGAATCTAATTTCCATTGGAAATAAGATTGAAAGCATTTACGGTGCTATAGATGGTTTTATCCAAATTTTCTAGGTTAGAAACATCTAAAAGGAATCATGGTAACAATTTCTCTGATCCACTCCTCTATGAAGCATGAGTTTTGTCCGTCCACTTTATGGTCTGCCACTATCACAAATGACAGTGTAATTGATTTTGATTTGATTCTAACTATCACATGAAGACTGGCCACATTTTTGGCCACCCGTCAAACAATGCAAATATCATTAATATTTCTCATCCTTCGAAAAAAAAAAAAAACATATTTGCATTCTTCCCCACGGCTACCAGTCAAAACATTATAATAAACATCAAATTCCAGTAATGTAGTATTGTTTATTCCTATATTTTTGACCATTTCTGAGGTAGGCGTCATAAAAGAAGAGGTTTTCCAATCTGGGTTTGGTTCTGTATGCTTTCCAGGTTGATTTTTAGAACAGTAAAATGATAAATATGCTAAAATGTTGGAAGTGGCGATGAGTTGTCAATATGATTTGTTCACTGTACCAAGAACTGCAGCAAGGGTTGGCTCCTAATATTGCAGTGGTGGTGATTATTTTTAGTTTAAACTCTCCAATTACTTGTGAAATAATATAATTATAATTATTAAAAAATATTTTGATAAATTAAACATTATTAAAAAATAAATTAATTAACTAATAATGAAAACATTTTTGTCACTTACATTAATACAAATTAAATAAAATTTGTTAATAAAAATGAACAATGGATAAATAAATTCTTCCTAAACTTAAAGAAATATATATATGCAAAATATAAATAACAATTATTATTTGTATGATCTTACGGGCTTAATTTGGTAAATAATAAATAACTCTTAATTTACTATTTGGTTTGTCATTAAGAATATAAATAATCATAAATTCAAAAATTTATGATTTTAGCTTCTTTAATCAATTAAAATTGATTGAATAAAATAAAAGTTTTTAGATAAAAAAAAAAAAAAACAATTATTGTTTGTATACCTGTTCAACTAAATTAGGTTTAGTTTCGCATTGGCTTGGAGAAACTCATTTATCTACGCATCAGTATATAAAAGCAAAGAAAAAATATAATATATCAGTAAAATTAAATAACCACGAAGGGCATTTGGACATTTCTTCGAGAGAAAATCTACCCAATTATCATCACATCATATTAAAACGAAATGAATAATCGCTTGACATAAGAAGCTTGCTACGAGCATCTTCAACATTCCAAAAGGGAAAAGTGCAACAAGAACTCGAGAATCCGAATGAAACATATAACATTTTGCTGGGTTTAGAAACAGTCAAAACCCACTAAAACATCAAATCATCAGAGCGACACCTAAATTACTAAATCCCACAAACAAAAACAAATTGAAAATACTTAGTCCACTTCCTCAATCTTAGGGCCGGCACCGCTTCCACCAGCAGGAACATCCTCATCCACGACTCCGCCCATGTCACCTCCAGCACCCTGGTACATCTTTGCAATGATGGGGTTGCAGATGCTCTCCAATTCCTTCATCTTGTCTTCAAACTCATCTGCCTCAGCAAGCTGGTTAGAGTCCAGCCATTGGATTGCTTGATCGATTGCATCTTCAATCTTCTTCTTATCAGCTGGTTGAAGCTTGGCTCCTATCTTCTCGTCCTTCACCGTGTTTCTCATATTGTATGAGTAGTTCTCCAATGCATTCTTTGCTTCTACCTTCTTCTTGTGCTCCTCATCCTCTGACTTGTACTTCTCTGCCTCCTGTACCATCTTTTCAATCTCCTCTTTTGATAGTCTTCCCTTGTCATTGGTAATGGTGATCTTGTTCTTTTGCCCGGTAGTCTTATCCTCAGCCGATACATTCAAGATACCATTGGCATCAATGTCAAAGCACACCGTAATCTGAGGAACACCCCTAGGTGCAGGTGGGATACCAGAGAGCTCAAATTTACCAAGTAAATTGTTATCCCTGGTCCTTGTTCTCTCACCTTCATAAACTTGGATCAACACACCAGGTTGGTTATCAGAGTAAGTTGAGAAGACTTGCTCCTTCTTGGTGGGGATGGTAGTGTTCCTTGGAATCAAAACAGTCATGACACCACCAGCAGTTTCTAAACCAAGGGAAAGAGGAGTGACATCCAAAAGCAACAGATCCTGCACCTTCTCATTACCCTCACCACTCAATATAGCAGCTTGTACTGCAGCACCATATGCAACAGCCTCATCAGGATTAATGCTCTTGCAGAGCTCCTTTCCATTAAAGAAATCTTGCAAGAGCTGTTGGACTTTCGGAATTCTGGTAGAACCACCAACAAGAACAACATCATGGACTGAGCTTTTGTCCATCTTGGCATCCCTCAAACACTTCTCAACTGGCTCCATACACTTTCTAAACAGATCCATGTTGAGTTCCTCAAATCTAGCACGGGTGATGGTGGAGTAGAAATCAATACCTTCATAAAGAGAGTCTATTTCAATGGTGGTTTGGGCAGTGGATGAAAGCGTCCTCTTAGCTCTCTCACATGAAGTTCTCAACCTCCTAAGAGCTCTGGGGTTGCCACTAATGTCTTTCTTGTGCTTTCTCTTAAACTCTTGAACAAAGTGATTCACCATTCTGTTGTCAAAATCTTCACCACCAAGATGAGTATCACCAGCAGTGGCCTTCACCTCAAAGATACCCTCCTCAATGGTCAGAAGAGAGACATCAAAAGTACCACCACCAAGATCGAAGATTAGGACATTCTTCTCGCCGACACTTGTAGCCTTCTTGTCAAGACCATAGGCAATAGCTGCTGCTGTGGGCTCATTGATGATACGCATGACATTCAGACCAGCAATGACACCAGCATCCTTGGTGGCCTGACGCTGAGAATCATTGAAGTAAGCAGGGACGGTGACCACAGCATTCTTAACCGTAGAACCAAGGTATGCCTCAGCAATTTCACGC
This sequence comes from Anacardium occidentale, assembly GCA_026122585.1. Taxonomy (NCBI): domain Eukaryota; kingdom Viridiplantae; phylum Streptophyta; class Magnoliopsida; order Sapindales; family Anacardiaceae; genus Anacardium; species Anacardium occidentale. Next base: position 304,835 of record JAJEJH010000253.1, read on the forward strand.
ATCTTAATCAAGACCATGGAAGAGATTTCTTCTGCAGCAAATTGTTTATCTTCACCCTTATAATTGACTATAATCATAGGCTTATCACCAGGACCAGCAATAACCTTGAATGGCCACAATTTAACATCACTCTGAACAGATGCATCACTGTATCTACGACCAATCAACCTCTTTGCATCTGAAAAAAATATAGATATATCAATTTAACCATTCATGAAAAAGAATAATCAATTAAAAAAAATCTTATATAGTCAAACCAAATTTCCAGCTCAATGATAAACCATAACTCATTTACAGACTGAGAACATAAAGATATATTATAGTCAAACAACATGAAGACATTGTCACAAGGGCAAGTTATCAAATTTACCCTCAAATAACATTAACAACTTAAATGCATAATACTAACTTTGAGAATTAATGCAACTCAACAAATTATCTATGTAAAATTGCAAGAACAAAACAATTGCAATTAGAACACTGCTATGCAACTTGAATCCAATAGCTTTCCCATTAGTTCGTTGTTTCTCGAATAGCTCTACAACTAACCAAAACATTGGATTGCAGAGTACAAAAAACCAGATCTAGACGTATCGCATAAATTTGTGAAACCATGCATACTATAAAAAGGAAGAAACAAACATACCAAACATACTAACGAAAATACATGTTACTCTCTAATCTAAACCTCAGTGTCTAAAGCCAATCAACATTTATCAATCGCCGTTGCGGATCTAAACCACTTAACATTGAATCTATCCTTAGAAAATCAAAACAATGCATAAAAACCGAAAGGAAACAACTGAAAGAAGAGCCGACTACTTACCAAAGACGGTATTAATTGGGTTCATCGCAACTTGATTCTTAGCTGCATCACCGATCAGACGTTCGGTGTCAGTGAACGCAACATAAGACGGCGTCGTTCGGTTTCCTTGATCATTAGCGATGATTTCAACACGGTCGTGTTGCCACACGCCAACACACGAGTAAGTCGTACCCAAGTCAATACCAATCGCTGGGCCATCTCCTTTACCAGCCATGCCTACGTCGATTCTTAGATTTGCCGACGAAGAAGACTTGAGAAAAGCAAAAGATCTAAAATGTTAAATAACGAAAATCTACGGAGAGAAACTAAGCCTTCAAAGTGACTTAGAAATAGGTTAAGAGTTTGTTTATATAGAGTTCAGGTTAGGGTTTCGAGAATGTTCTAACCCTGGAGAGTTGGAAACCGTCAGATCCGTCGATGATATTGACGGCTCCAGATTGTTTACTCCTTTTAGACGTTAATTTGTTTGGGCCGAATAACATATTGCCACCCAAGGTTTTGCTTAATAACAATGCCACCTGTAAAACTTTTAAAATTCAAGTATCCACCCTTTACTATAAAAAGATTAAAATACTATTTACCATATTAATATTAAAATAAAATTTAATACAAATAATATTAAAAATAAATTTAAAATAAAAATATTAAATTTAAAAAATTAATAAAAAATAAAATAATATATAAAAAAATAATTACTATTATCAACAACATCATTAATGTTTTTTCAAACAATCTTTGGGTGAGAATGGGTCATTCAGCCTTATTTGTTTTCTTACATTTGTTTTGGTCCATTGAATTTCTGCCACGTTAGCTAAAAAGGTCGGGGGGACCAAAACTTTTTGACTAAGGAAACACCGAGACCGTTTATTTCAAATTAATCAAATCTGGAACGTCTGTGAGTTCAACAAATAAGGGAGGAGCGTGACGTACAAATTAAAAGTATATGTGATTGAATGCTTTTAGATAGAATTAACGAGCAACGCGCGTTTTGATTGGACCCTACAAGCCAAGGAAGATTCTAAAAGCGAAAGAATTTCAGGCTTCTGTTCCTTTGGACCCCAGCCGCAATGTTTGACGCGGCCGAGGACGCGGACGATTCCCGTGCCGCGAAGCATCCGTTGACTGAATTGAAGGGACTACAGGACCCCGAGTGGCACGTGGCTTTCCTCGCATTCAATTGAGTCTCCTATTGTGCGATTTCATGAGTTTTTAAACTTTGATTTAATTATTATTGATAAATATAAAAATTAAAAGAATTAATTATAATTTTTTAAATTTAGTTCAGATAAAATATTTATATTTCAAATTCGAAATCTCTAATTTTTAAATTCATCGAATTTGTGTTTAAGTTCTGTATCAATTTTATCAAATTAAATTTAAATAATTTTTTTTTTTTACAAGAAAACTCTAGAATAACTAAAAATGTAGTATAATTTTGAAAAGTCAAGAGTATAATTTAATTACTTTTATAAATAACAAGCCGTAAATTAATATTTAAATTTTAGCGTATAACATGTTTGAAAAATAATGTCATTTATATTTTGTTTTTAAACTACATCTTAGGTCTTTTATTTGTCTTTAATCAAGAAAAATAAAAGTGGTTCTTGTATTTATGCTCATCAATTATGTTATACAAATATATGTATTAGGCATTATAACAAATTTAATAAATTTTGGCATCAAAATTTATGACATAAAATGTCATTTTTATCAATAAATTTTTCTTGTGATAAAATTTTGTTATTATAAATATTATCATTGTAGTCTTGTCTCAATATATATATATATGACATAATTTATATTTATCACCAAATAGTCAAATTTTAATAATGAAAACTTTTATTGACACTATATTTTATCACATTTTGTGACGTTAAAAGCGTCATAATTAATGTCAAAAATTTATCACTTAATATTATATTTCGTCACAAAATTATTGAAAACTTTATAGCTAGGAAAATAATCCTAGAAGGGGGTGAATATGATTACTTAAAATTTTATAAAGTTTAAAATTCTTTTTCTTAAATACAAGAAAGTTAAGCAATGAAACTATTAAATACTCAATAAATGACACAATAAATATAATTTCAATAAACACAAAATTAAGAGAAAAGGGTCAGAGAATTGTTAGAGAATGCTCAGCCGAATTTATAGAGGTTCAAAACTTTGAACATAAACCTCTTACGTCATCTTCTTCAATCATAATTTGATTGAAGTTCCACTATCTTAAAAAACCGAAAATACAATAGTTTTTTACCAAGGGAATTTTTTTTTTTTTTGTTTTTTACAAATGATTTATTAACAAAAAGGAATGTGAAATGCCTATAAATAGGTTGAAACACACAATTAAGTTCAACTCTCTCAAATGAATACAAGTGTGAGCTTGGGAGAGAATAATTAATGAACAAACAATGAAGAAGAAAAAGCTTGGGAGTGCAATTCGTTTATCTAACATTCTTCTCTTCGAAATAGTCTTCTTTTATATTTGATTTCTTGCTTGAAATGGTAAAGAGTCATTTCCATAAATTTCTATCCATTGGATTGGTTGAAAAAGATGGTTCTGCAATTAATTTTCCAGGTGCACGGTTGTGCTTGTAGAGCACACGGTTGTGCTTGCTACATTTATGGCCTCGAGCAAACTCTCAACAATCGAATTTAAGATACGTACCAAAAAATGCACGATCATGTTTGTATGACGCACAATCGTGTTTTATGTCTTCATAGCTGACACTTGAAATTCTTAAAGCTCACACTACTTCAAACGAGAACTATTTCGCTTGAGCACGATCACGTGTTGTATATGCATGATCGTGTGTTGGTTATATGTCTTAAAAGGGCTCTACACGATCATCCTTACACGACCCATATGGTAATATACTTCATATTCTATATCACATGGTCGTGCAGTTATTTGCTACACGATCATGCATTGACTGTGATGTTTGACTATATGCACGACTAAATATCTCGTGCTCTTCCTAAAGTGCATATGCATGGTCATGTGACCAAACTGAACACGATCGTGTATTTGACCATCTTTCTTTGACCAAGCATGATTACAACCACATGACAAGAATACCTGTGCTTCTTCATGAAATCCACTAGCAGATCACAACCATATGACAAGAATTCGCATGGTCAAATTTTGACATGGTCATGTGTTTGACTTAAGTATTTTGACTCAACATAGTCACCTTGCATGGTTATGGTGGTAATGTTGTTCTCGTGTAATACATATACACGGTCGTGCAAAACTTTAGCACGATTGTGTTAAACCTAAAAATTTTCATTAAAAATTATAGGCCCTAGCACGGTTTGCAACACAATTCCCGTGTTTGAGTCGCACGAGTTGATAAATAATCACACACGTTCGTGCCATAAAGGGACATGGTCGTGTGAGACTTAAAACCTACAATAATAAAGTTGTTTCCCATTTTTTGTCATGAAATCATTCATACAAGGGATTAATTAGCCATTTTAATATATTTTTATCATAATCAAAACATCAAGAGTTAAATAATCTCAATTTTTTTATTAATGACAAAAATATGCAATTATTTGTTAAAATTGTTTATAAAATAAGTTTCAAATTATACTACCCCTTACTTTAAGCTTCATTTACACTCCCTCTTACTTTAAGCTTTATTTAAACTTCATGTTACCTTCATTTAATATGCAATTTTAACAAAATGCAACTCACTCAACCTATTCTCCCCTTTTTTTGACATTAATCAAAAAAATTTTGACAAAATATCCTCTATTTTTTGGATATTTCCCAAAGTAAGATAAAAAAGAAAATACACTCTTAAATATAGTTTTCATTCACCAATTACTCCAAACCACAACCATCATCATACCGATCATCATATAAGCCTTATCACCAAAAAAGATATATATCATCACATGGTTTGTCAAAATCATTGATCAAAACATCATAACAATATTCAATAATCAAAGTGCTAAGTTAATCAGAAAGTATCAAAAACAAAATCAAACAAAAGGTGTAAGATATAACAAGAATAATGTTCCTCAATAGTAAAAATCAAACCATCATAACAAAAACATGCAAAAACATATGATGTCCCTCAAGAATAAAAATCAATGCTGAAAGTCATGAAATGCAAGTCATGAGGTATGGAAAAAAAAAAATCAAGGCTCTGGAGGCATTTATGGAGGTGGTTGTAAAGCCAATTGAGTTGCTAAAGCTTTAACTTGCAAAACTTTAACTCTGGATTCAATAAGGGCTAATCAAGTTGAGACACCATTCTAATACGTTTTGAATTCACACCGATAGTCTCGAATCTCTTTTGAAAGCTTAGCGATATTTCTTGTGAGTTGATCCACCATCCAAGAAAACCGATCAACCATCCCAAAAAACTGATCAACTATCTAAAGGATGTAGTGGATGGACTCTAAGATAGTTTGAAGCTCTAAAGTAGATTGTGCTTCAGGCTTTGCTTTAGTATGTGTTCATCTCCCTTTACGAGCACTACTCTCAGCAACCGATGAGGTAGTAGAAGGTCTAACAGAAAGTTTATTTTCTCCAACCAAGGCAAGTAAACATTACCCATTTGTGCCATTTTTTTAATGACGCGTATTTTATATAATGCTTTGGCATTTAACATGTACACCTCTTCGAATGGTATGCGGAACTTATCATACCCATCATGAGATATACGTAAATTTATAACCAAAAAGATGATAATCATTCCAAAATCAATTGGAACCTTCTCCTTATCGCTATTGGCTTAAATGTCATTAAACTTGTTAATTAGTCATCGAACTATATCCATCTATTAACCTATCATGATAGCTTCTATTATTGTTATATCGTGAACACTTACGTTTCCATTTGTGTTTGTGTAGGCATTTAGGGTATATGTTACCATGCGGTAAAAAAATTCATATGGCTAGATTTGTCAAAGCCCATATGTGCCTCATAAAATCTCGAACCTCCCAATAGTGTCTAAAACACTTGAGAACTTTTTTCATGTGTAAAATCCAAGATCCCTACTGCCTCATATTGTAGTCACTGAGTTAATTACTCTAGAGTGACTACTTAATCCTCATTAGCCAATCGAAATGTTATCGTGTGGTATATAATTGTCCCTCTCGCATTATTTTTAAGTTATAAGAAACTATAGAACTCATACATGAGGTTTTTGTAAGTGTTGAACCTCATGTAAAACATTCTATTCAACCGTGTAGCATCCACGAAATTTGTCACATCCATCAACAATCCAATTTCATTCAAAATTCTATTATCTAAACATCTACCAAATTAAATTGAATGCTTCATTAATTTTACAAGTAGTACCTTTTGTTGGCAAGTGGCACAGGTGATTGCAAATGGATTGTCTACTCTTTTTATGCTTTTTAATGAATCATATCTAGTAAGAAGCTTCATTCGTGGTGGCATTTTGGGATTTTTGTGAATGGAGGGATTTTGAGTATGTATGAGCGTGTTTTGTGTGAAAAATAGTATAAAAACTTGAGATAATGTGAGAGAAACTTGTAAAAACAAGTTTAAAAGCAAAATAATGTAAGAATCTTAAGATAAAGTGATGAGAAATTAAGAGAAAAATCATGCAAAACGTGGCTAAGGTTAGAGATTTGCGTGAAAATGAAAGAAATGGGTTATATCTGCTTATATATTTGTGTGCACATAACCATGTTACTCGATTGCATGATCGCATGTACACTTTATTTTAGTGACGATTTTAATTTTACATGATTATGCTAACGAAAGTTGCATGATCGTGGTTTTGCAAAAAATCTCAAAAAATATTAAAATTTTATAAATGCATGCCCGTGTGGATTACTCGTGTCGTGCATGCAAGCAATCACAAAATTTGAAATGCCTACACGGTCATGCACTAATTGGACACAGGGTCATATGTGTCATACAGGAACACGCCCGTACATGTTTGTGATACACGATCGTGTGTGACCAAAAACATACAGACTTACACTTTTCCAAAAAAGCTACACTTATTAACAAACATTCTTAAAACACCTCAAGTTACCAAACTTCAATATTTCTTCTAAATTTCGGTATGAGATTTTTTGAAAGTTGAATTATATTAATGTTATCACAATAAATTTGTGCTTTTTCCTTCTCAAAACCAAAATCTAAAAGTTGTTGTTTCATCTAAAGAATTTGGACACAACAACTAGTTTGATAAACATATTTGGTTTTCGTAGTAGAAGTTGTAACCGAATTTTGCTTTTTCAAAAACCATGAAACTAAAATGTTTCCTAAAAATTGACATATACCATTAGTGCTTTTTTAATCTATTTTGCATTCTCTAAAATTGACATCCAAAAATGCACATAATTCAAATGTTCAGTTCTTAGGATACCATAAACCAACATTAGTTGTTCCCTTAAGATATATTAAAATTTGTTTCATTGCATTTAAATGTGATTCCTTAGAATTAGCTTGAAATCTTGCACACATGCATACACTAAACAAAATGTCGGTCCTAGATGTAGTTAAATTAGCAATGCACCTATCATGCTTCTATATGTTTTTGCAACAACATTTTTACCTCTTTCATCTTTGTCAAGCTTCATTGAAGTACTCATAAGAGTTGGTTTTTCCTTGGCCTCATGCATACCAAATCTTTTGAGGAGATCTTAGGTTTATTTTGATTAATTGAGCATGATTCCTTTTTGTATTTGCTTGATTTACAACCCAAAGAAGTAGTTTAACTCTCTCATCATATTCATCTCAAATTCTCCCTGTATTGTCTTAGAAAATTATCCACATAGAAATTTATCAGTAGCACCAAAAATGATGTCATCAATATAAATTTGAACAACTACGATATCTTGCTCATGCCTTTTAATGAATATGGTGGTATCCACTTTACCTTTTGAAAAATCATTTTAATAAAAAAAAAACTTAGTCTTTCATAACAAACTCTAAGAGCTTTTTCAAACCATAAAGTGTTTTTCTGAATTTAAAAACGTGGTTTTGAAAACTAGGATTTTCAAAACCATGAGGTTATTCTACATACAACTCCTCTTGGATAAAACCATTTAAAAATGCACTTTTAACATCTATTTGAAATAATTTAAAATTCAAATGACATGCATAGACAAATATAATATCCTAATTGACTCTAACCTAGCTACGTGAGCGTAAGTTTCATTAAAGTCTATACCTTCCTCTTGAGAGTAGTCTTGAGCAACTAGTCTAGTCTTGTTTTTTACAACAATTCCGAATTCATCCACCTTATTTCAATATACCCATTTTATGCTAATGGTGGGATGATCTGTTGGCTTAGGGACTAGTTCCCATACCTAATTCCTCTCAAATTGATTTAGTTCTTCTTACATACCAATACCTAACTTTCATAATTGAATGCTTTATCTACTCTTTTAGGCTCCATTTGTGACAAGAAAGCCATAAATTGACAAATATTTTTAATTAAAGCTCTTGTCCTTACCCCTTGAGATGGGTCATCAATGATCTCTCCTCCTTTGACTTCATCTTTAACCTTTGGGAAAGAGATCTCTTTCTATACTTCTTAAGGTTGTATATGAATTTCATCTTATGGTGTTATCTCAATTTGAGTCTTTTCTTCTTTTAGAATGGGGCCATCATTAATTTTGAGATCCTCCATAAGCTCCACCACTTGATCATTATTGAACCTATCTACACACTTAGAAGAAGACTCATCAAATAATACATATGTAGATTCTTCAACAAGTGTCCCTTTATTAAAGACTCAATACGCTTTAGAGGTAAAGGAATATCCTAGGAAAATTGTTAATCTGATTTGACATCAAATCAGACATAAGTTATCATTTCTATTATTGAGTAAAAAAATTTGCATCCAAATGGACGAAAGTATGTAATATTAGGCTTTTTCTCTTTGAGCAACTCATAAGGAGTTTTCTTTAGAATTAGCCTAATCATGGCCCTATTAATGATGTAATATGAAGTATTTATGGTTTCCCCCAAAAATGACTTAGACAAATCATTTTCATACAACATGGTCCTAGCCACTACTAGAGTTCTATTTCTTCTCTTAACAACTTTATTTTGTTAAGATGTCGTAAAGGCTAAAAAATTATGTTCAATGTTATGTTTATCACAATATGTTTTAAATTTTGAATTTTCAAACTCTTTTTCATGATCGCTTCTAATATAAGTAATTGCATAACTTATTTGGTTTTACAATTTCCTAATGAATGGAACAAACTGTTTGAAAGCATCATTTTTATGCTCAAGTAATAACACCCATGTAAATCTTGAAATTGATCTACAATTACAAAGCAATAACATTTTCCACCTAAGCTCACAATTCCAAAAGGATCGCATAAGTCCATGTGCAATAATTGTAGTGGTTTAAAGGTGGAAACGTAGTTTTTAATCTTAAAACTTGTCCTAGTTTGTTTTTCTATTGCACATGCATCACAAATTTCATCCTTTTTGAAAACTAGTTTGTAGCATCCCAGTTTGAGAAAAGCCCTTAGGGGTAGAGTTTTGGGGTTAGAAATAGAATTCAGAGATAGATTGGGAGTTCAGTAGAATTCAGGGGTGAGTTGGTAATTTTCCAGAGTTGTGTGGCCTTCGTATGATGCCTTTAGGGAGATTTTAATCATGCGAAGCGCGGGAAATGGATTTCATCCATTTTCCCAGGTGCACTCCCGTGCGCCAAGCCTGCACGCCCATGCAGGTGGGATTAAAAGAGAGAGAGAGACGGGAGTTATTTCATTATTCTTACCCATTTCAGCCACTTTTCTTCTCCATTTCAGTAGCTCCCAGCCCTAGGCGCGATATCCAGCTTCCAGCAGCTTCCAATCCAGCCAGAGATCAGAGAGAATAACTTGAGTATAAGCTTCCAGCAGCCATGTCGAGAGGTAAGTGTTCCTTACTCTCTCTTTGAGTTTTCCAGCTTGTTTGGTGTGGATGGAAACGTGTGTTTCCATTTCCAGTTTGAGACGTTATGCTTGCACGTGTATATGATGATGAGATGATGATTATATGTTGATTGCTATGCTTATTTTCCACCCAAAACCATGCATGCTTTACTGTGTGAGTGTAGTGTGAGAAAACTTGATGTGTTAATGGTGGAATCAGTAGCAATGGATGGATGTTGAAATTAATGACTAATGCGTGTATATTGAAGTGTCATTTATGCATGTTTCCAGTTAATTTCAGTTTGGATGAGGTTTGGGTTGATTTCCAGCAGATTCAGGTGAGCCATGTCTGAGCAGAACAAGACACACGACTGTGTGCCTGCAAAAGCACGCCCGTGTGCCCTTTGGTTCTGCGAAGACACGGCCGTGTGCATAAAGCGCACACGGCCTGGAATGCTGGGCACACGACCGTGTGTCCCATTATTGCATGAAATGGCCCAGAAATTCCAGAAGCACACACGACCAGCAGTACGGGTAGCACACGGTCCCGTGTGCCCTGCCCAGCACGGCCGTGTGTGAGTGCTGCACAACCGTGTGCCTTCCTTGCACGGTCGTGTGTCAGCCAGATTTTTCCAGAATTCTAGAAATTGATTTATTAAAGGTTTGGTAATCCATCCAAAGGCTATCAGACATCAAATAATTCAGAATTCAGCTAAGAAAAGATGCATATGCATTCAAAGCATAGCATAGAGGCTGAGTGAGGATCCAGGGATCTGAATTCAGTAGTTTTCAACAGTCAGAACCCAACATATAGGTTTCAGTTTTGGGGTGAACTCGAGGGGGCATCTGTGGGACCCAGCTTTCTGACATCAGTCAGTCAGCTCAGCAGCAGTATAGTTTTCAACTTTCTAGCCAGTAGCTAGAATGTTCAGCCCACTTGGCTAGGATGCCAAATCCCTGTGTTCATCAGCCTGATCAGCACAGTAGGTACCTTCGGGTACATTCAGACATAGTATCAGACACATGCATCATTGCTAGTTATTTTCAGTGTAGCATGACATGACATGCATTAATCAGATAATCAGAAACCAGTAACCAGATAACAGAATAAGCATTAATCAGATAATCAGATTCAGCACCCGCAAGCGCTTAGATGCATGAGTAGGGCCGATCAGGTATGTATGCCCTTGTTTGCTGCTTACGTGGGTTGAGGGAAGTAAGGAATGCTTATTGGGTGATCTTTATCACTCATCCATTTCCTTCTTCCTTCCTTTTCAGGTCAGTCAGCTGTTGGCGAGGAGCGGGTGGATTGAGGCTGGCGAAGAGGACCCCACACACACTCTCCAGTTTGTATTTTGTTTTCAGTTTTGGACCTGTGAGGTCTTGTACTTGTACTTTATGTAAATGTATAGGTACTCAGTTGTAAATCAGATGTACAAAACAGTTACATATGTATGAAAGTCATTTGGGCTCATTGTATATTTCAGATTTAGTTTAGTTTCCGCTTGTAATGCAGATCAGCAGTAGTATTTCTTTTTCGTAGGATTCCCGTCGCGGGTGCCCAGATTTCCAGTTTAATTAATATAAGATCAATGTCTTTCAGCAGCAGGGGTACTCGTGGTGGCGGGTCCTACATAGTTTTCGTAATCCTTTAACTAAATCATTTTTAGAAAATTTCTCCAAAACATCAAGGCTTTCTGACCCAATCTTCTATGCCATAACCACATATCTTCCTCCTTGGTTGACATGAGGCACAAGCCATTTGATGTAATGTCATGAAAATCAATCACATACACATTAGAATGTGTATGTCCTATGAATGCAATATTATTTATGCTAGTATTAATAATTTCACAACATAAGCATAAAAGCATACTTTGAAGCCCTTATTACATAATTGACTAATGCTAGCAAATTATGTTTAAGCAAATTATTTTAAGACCTTCAACATACAACACATCATTGATGGTAATAGTAGAGTTACTTATGGTGTCGATTCCAACAACTTTGCCTTTTGAGTTGTCTCCAAAATTTACACTTCCTCTATCCTTGTCCTTTAGTGATGCAAAAAGGTACTTATTCCCGGTCATGTGTCTTGAGCAGCCACTATCTAATTACCACTTACTAGAGTTTTTGTTTTTGACCTCCAAGCAAACTTACACAAGAAAATCATTTAAGTATTCTTTGGTACCCAAATGGTTTTAGATCCAAGGAGGTTAGTCTTGATTGTCCCTTTAAGAACCCAAACCTTTTTCACCTTATAAGGTTTGTCATTCCTAATTAGACATCTCCTAACAATATATCCTATATAAGAACAATATATCCTATAAAAAGGTTTGTAAGTGTTTATAAAGGGGTTACCTCCGTTATATCCTAAACCTTCTTTATTTAGTCCACTTCTTTGAGATGCAAGTATCTCATTCAATCTCTTAGTTCTTACTTTCAATTTTTCGAAAATCTCATTTGAACTAAGTATTTTGGCCCTTAATTCATCATTTATTTTCCTAAGTAATTCTAAATCATTTGCTACTGTATCTTTCTCATCTCATACTCTTTTCAATTCAAGTTTAGTTACATCATGCTCATTTGTAACTCGTGCTATACTCATCTTGTAACTAATAATGAATCAAAAACATCTTGCAACTAATTGTAGGCAAAAGAATTAGATTCACATACCTCATCTTTCGAATCACTTTTGGCCATAAAACATAAGTTAGCCCTTTTTTCTTCTTCTTTCTTCCTTTTGTCACTTGAATCATCAATGCCACTCCATATGGCTATAAAGGCTTTCTTCTTGAACTTTTTCTCAATCTTCTTCTTCTTCTTCTTCAACATTAGGCAATCTTATCTAATGTGTCTAGATTTTTTATACTTAAAGAAAATGACATCCTTGTCATTTTCTTCTTTATCCTTTCCTTTTGATTTGAGATTACTTCTTTCCTTCATCTTCTTGTTCTTTGACAAGAATTTATCAAATCTTCTGTAGTGACCCCCGCCCTAGGCCTACTGTGCGTAACTATAAAATATATATATATAAATATATAATAATAATAATAATAATAAAATGTGTCTGTGACGGAGATCTCCATGAGGGAAAAGAACCTCTACTGCTACTCAAAATACTTTAAAACTCTGAATATGGAAGTGTAAAAATATAAATATGACAATAAAATAAGTCATAATAGCTTTTCTGAAAATCTCAGACTACTCATGTATAAAATTATGCTATCTATACAGTGTATACTACAATATAATACATACACATAAATACATGAGATGTGAATTGTCAGAGCATATGAGTCGAATCACAAAACTAGCTGTCGAGCGATATCCCCAAAACCTCACAGCTGCATTGCCACATCTCAATCCCCAACTCACTGACCTGTAAAAGAGAAAGCAAGGGAAAGGGGTGAGTGACAAAAGCACTCAGTAAGCATATCCTGTCTCTTACACAGACAGGTCATCGAGCAAAAGTTGATCATAGATCAGACCTCGAACTCTTAGCTTACTATTTTCTTATCATCTTGTTATTCTCGCTTTGTAGTTGCTTATCTCATTCTTTTCTCGTCTCTTATTTCTTTACTTTTATCTCATACGTTTCTCATAAATGCTATACATGACATGATATGCATGCTCTGATGTCATGTAAATCTCATTTATCATAAAGCTTGCCCCTCGGACTGATTTTTTGAAAACTCATTTTTTTCTAAAAACTCTTTCTGATAAAAATCTCTGATCTGAAGATCCTCATATATATACATATAGTATATCTGAAAACAGTATCAAAAGTATTGTATTTGAAAAATATCTCTCCTATGCTGGCCAGACTGATGAATACAAGGATTCGACACCTTGGCCTTGTGAGCTCAAACCTATAAAAAAACTACTCGTGCACAACCATGTCTTCTCTAGCGGACCATGGTTTCCCTCATTAGCGGGCGTGCGAACTCACAGGTGCCCTCTTGTATCCACCTCTAACTGATGTCCGAAACATCGTATATATATACTTTTAAAACATCTCTTGGATCCTTAGATCCCTTTTTCTGAAAACATCTCATGTGTGGCATGTCATGCTCAATGTTTGATAATCATGCATGATATGATGTTATCTCTCATTATTCTTACATTTCTCATGCTTAGATTTCGCTTAGAAATACTTAGTATAGCTTATCTTTACTTAAATATGCTTTAGAATCTTCTTTTCTGTCTTTCTTAAGCTACATGGGTGTGGCTGTCAATGTGCACGGGCGTGTGTCAAGGCACACAAGACCGTGACCTTCTTGTGCTCTTGGGCATGCAAGGTTCTGGAATATTTCTCAAACAAAAAGGCTGACCACACAGGTGTGTGGTACAAATACACGGGCGTGCATGACTGAGCACACGGGCGTGTATCGCACTGCACAGGGGTGTAGCTGCCTCACAACACTCCTGTGTCTTGCCTATGTAACATCCCAGGTTTGGGGTCAAATTGTGATTTCTGAGTTTTCTAGGGTTACGTGAGAGTTTTGGGGTGAAAAGAGAGGTTTTTCTTGAGTTTGAGGGCTTGTGCATGGATCCGTTTGGGAGGATTTGCATGCGAGCACGGGAAAATGGCTTTTTTGTAATTTTCCCGGGATGCACGACCGTGCGTGGTAGATGCATGCCCGTGCATGAGCATTTCTCCAGCTGTCTTAAGTTTAAATCGCGCTTATCCGTTTCCAAACTCATATTCACCCAAAGTTTGGCTTTGATTTTCAGAGGAGAGCAACCCTAGAGGTGGTGATCAGCTTCCAGGAGCTTCCAATCCAGCTTAATCTTGAGTTTTCTTGTGAGAGAAAGCATGTCTAAAGGTAGGTGCTTCTTTCCTCTTTCCCTTGTGTTTTGATTTGGTTTGATGCTTGCTTTATGCATGAGATGTGTTTCTAGCATGCTTGTGATGTTCTCCATGTATGCTGATGATGATTTGAGATGATTATTTTGATGATTTATACTTATTCACATGTGATGTGTGAGAAAGTATGTTTATATATGTTGTGAGATTGGGTTGGATGATTTGTTTGAGATGAGGAGTTGCTGGAAGTTTAATTATGCTTATTGGAAGTGTTTGGCATGTGATATATGCTTGATTTGAGTTTGGGTTGTGTTTTTGGCTAGAATCGAGTTGATTCCGAGTGGTCATGAAGGTGCAGAACCAGACGCACGCCCGTGCACCCGAGGGGCACTCCCGTGCGCACTGCCTTTTCTGCATGGTCACGGTCGTGTTTACGTGCCCGTGCATGACCTAATTCGAGGGGTCACGACCGTGCATGGTTCATGCACGCCCGTGCGCCTAGTGGAAATGATGATATTGCTTAAAATTCCAGAACCTTGCACGACCACATGCACGACTTGGGCACGGTCCCGTGCACTTTCATGCACGCCCGTGCACATGACACGCACGCCCGTGCGTCAGGCAGAAATGAGAAAAATAAGCTCTAAATTAAGAATGTGCACAGTAAACCCTATCCATTGGATAGTAAACAGTAAATTGAGCTCAAATAATAATACATGATGCATCATATGCATATGCATAGCATGACATGCCATACAGTGTTTTCAGAGACAGATCCGAGGATCCGAATTCATGTTTTCAGTTGAAAAATACAGTTTTCAGAGGTGAATACGAGGGGGCACTTGTGAGTTTCAGCACCCGTGTCACCAGGAGTTATATACTCATTACTAGCCCTATGTATTGGCATGTGCCGGGTTGCTCAGCTAGCAGTTTAGGTTTCCTGGTCCCAGGATCAGATGCAGTTTAGCGCGAGGCGCTCAGATCAGTTCAGTTTCCAGGCCCAGGCCTGATGGCATCACGTAGGCCATACAGTTTGTGGCACGTGTTTGCAGAGGAAACTCACATGGCCAATGTGTCGAATCCCTGTATTTCATCAGTCTGCGCAGCACAGTTTTCAGCATAGCATGTACCCCAGGGTACACAGTTTTCAGTACAGCTTTCAGATAAAGCTTTTATGAGATTTTCAGATATGGGATCCCAGAATCCAACAGCAGTTTTCATGAACAATTTTCAGAAAACTATTTTCAGTATACAGGCCCAGGCCTAGTTATGATTTCAGCATGTTATCATATCATGCCATTGTTATATGACACAGTGCATATCATTCAGAGAATGATAAGACAGTAAGAAACTGTAAATGATCAGAATATGAAACAGTGTGTAAACGACACGAATAGTTAAACATCAGAACATGATAAGCCACGTATTGACCCGTGAATTTCAGAAATCAGTAACAGTAACAGATGAGAACAGTTCAGTTTATGCTTTCAGCCTGAGTTCAGTGCGTCAAATTTGACCTTTCGAATTACTCTTCACTCTTGGTTATTTACGTATACTCATATACGTATTTTACGACCCAGTATGAGGTAGTATCCGACCAGTGAAGATGAGACCGTCAGAATGGTTTTCAGTTGAGCCTGTTCAGTTGTGTTGAGATGGCAATCCTTCGAGAAGGATTGGGTTTAAGGTCTGAGGATATGAAGTGCTTACTGGGTGATTTTATCACTCATTCCCTACTTTCCTTTCTCTTGCAGGTAGGTTGTTGGGAGCTGGGAGGAGGAGTCTGCTGCTATTCTGGGATCCAGTTCATTTCAGTTTCAGTTGTATGCACATGTATATGTTTTCTGCGAATATTTTAATATAATACAGTTTTGTTTAGGCATGTATATATGTATGTATACATTGTACTACAAGTCTTCCGCTGTGATATGTCAGTTCAGTTAAGCATTTCGGTCGGGTATTATTGGCCATATTTTCCTTATTTATTTATTATTACTTTATTAAGCAGTGAACAGTAATACCCTTCTGAGGTGTCTTACATTTTTGGTATCATAGCGATATCAAAGCGGAAACTGGGTACATGTGTGTGAATTGCATTGTTTTCGATGTGCATATGTGTGTATTTCAGCGTATCCCAGCAGCCAGTGCTCGTCTTCCTCTCGGTGTAAGTACAATAGTATCTGTGTTGTGCTTGTTGACCCTAATGCTTGTGGTTTCTTTATATAGGAGAGA
>JAJEJH010000254.1:6095-37823 GCA_026122585.1 Anacardium occidentale
GAAGTTGGCCCCGAGATTCATTGGTCCCTATGAGATACTTGAGAGAGTGGGGACAGTTGCCTACAGATTGGCGTTGCCAGCTAGCATGGATAGAATTCATAATGTCTTCCATGTGTCGCAGTTGAGGAAGTATGTGGGAGATCCATCTCATGTGCTTCAATTTTCAGAGGTAGAGTTGGCTGATGATTTGAGTTATCAAGAGCTGCCAGTACAGATTCTGGACTATAAAGTCAAGGTTCTCCGGAACAAGCAGATTCCTCTAGTGAAGGTCTTATGGCGCAGTCAAAGAGTGGAGGAAGCCACTTGGGAGGTAGAGTCTGAGATCAGGGATAGGTTCCCAGAGTTATTCAGGTAATTTCGGGGTCGAAATTTTTATAAGGGGGGAGAAAATGTAGCATCCTAGATCCGGAAACCCTTAGGGGTAGAATTTTGGGGTTAGAAATCGAATTCAGAGAGAGATTGGGAGTCAGGTTAAGTTCAGGGGTGAGTTGGTAAGTTTTCGGAGCCATGCGGCTTCCGTTGGAATCCTTTCGGAAGGATTCGATTAGGCGAGTGAGCGGGAAATAAGTTATACTTATTTTCCCTGGTGCACGACCGTGCATCATTGGTGCACGCCCGTGCGTGGCATAGTATTTAAGTGGAGCCGAGAGATATTTGATTCTTTTCTCACCCAAGTTTTCTCTTTAGTCAATTTCTCTCTTCCTTTCAGCTCCTCCTGTTCCTAGAGAGGGAATCCAGCTGCAAGAAGCTCCCAATCCGATTAGAGAGCCAAGAGATTAGAGATTTGTGAAGTTTCCCGAAGCATGGAGAGAGGTAAGTGTTCCTCACTTCTTCTTGCGTTTTCCCAGCTTGTTTGATGAATGTTGATGCCATGGATGAATTGATTGCATGCTGATGAATGTGTGGAAGGCTTATATGTGATTGCATGTTGATTTGGTTGATAGATTTCCACCCTTGAAGCTTGCATGTGCGTATGTATGGCTTTAGAAAGAGAAAGAAGATATTTCCATGGTAGATTCCATGTTTGATGATGCATGTTGCATGTGAAGCTTGAATGGTGATGTTTGAAGTGCTGGGAATGTATATTTGAAGTGTGATTACAATTGGATGTGATTTGGTTGGCCATTTGTACATTTTCCGAGCGGTGCTTTGTTGAAGAACCAGACGCACGACCGTGCGCCAGTATGGCACGGCCGTGAGCCTGTGTTTCTCCAGATGCACGCCCGTGTGCCCGACCTGTGCACGGCCAGAAAATGCATGTGCACGCCCGTGTGTCCGCATACGCACGCTCGTGCATAGGCAATTTCAGTGACAATAAATAGTAAATTCCTGAGAGTTGCACGACCAGGCGCACGACCAGTGCACGGTCCCGTGCGTCAGGGTGCACGCCCGTGCACATTTCATGCCCGCCCGTGCATCAGCAGATTTTCAGAAAAATCTTATTAAATGGGAAATAAAGCATGCGGATTCAGAATAAATATTTAATGGCTTCAGATAAGCATCAAATGAGCATGTAATGAGTTAATAAGCTGCATATGCACATCATGGCATTTCATGTAGCTTCAGAGAGGATCAGGGGATCCGAATTCAGCAGTATTCAGAACCCGATGTACGGGTAAGAGTATAGGGTGAATACGAGGGGGCATCTGTGGGAATCAGCCTTCTGACACCAGTCAGAACGCTGAGCAGTGTTTTCAGATTCAGTTCCTGACACCAGTCAGATGATTCAGCAGCATTTCAGTTTCAGCTCTCTGACACCAGTCAGATCGTAGCAGTGCAGTATTCAGATTCAGCTTTCTAGTCGGTAGCTAGAATGGTTAACCCACATGGCCAGGATGCCGAATCCCTGTATTACCCAGTCTGATCAGCACAGCAGGTACCCGAGGGTACAGAGAGAGGTATTCAGATGCATGCATCCAGTTTTCAGTTAGCATGACATGACATACACATCATGACGTGCATACATATAATATTAATAAATGAATGAGATCCAGATGAGCAGTTTCCAGATTCCAGCAAGCGCATAGATATATGATTAGGGCCGAGGCCCAGGTATGTGTTTGTTTATATGATTGTTTGTGCTTGTTTGGGTATTGAGGGAAGTAAGGAGCGCTTACTGGGTGATCTTTATCACTCATCCCCCTCCTTCTTCCAGTTTCAGGTGTTCGTGCTGTGGCTGGGGAGCGGTTGGACCGAGGCTGACGGAGAAGGCATGCACACACGCCTCGATCAGTGTATATCAGTTTTGGACCTGTGTAGTCATTGTTGTACATGTTTTGTATCCAGATGTACAGTATATGTATATGATGTAGGCCAGTGGGCCCTTGTACAGAATAGTTGTATATTTCAGATGTATATATACATGATGTATATTCAGATGAGCTTCCGCGTATACAGAAATGTAAAGCATTGTACAGTTTCAGTTAAGTTATTTTCCGTAGGATTCCCGTTGCGGGTACCCGTATTTTCAGATGATTAATAAAAGCTCCCCAGATATTGTTATTATTCAGTAGCACGGGTACTCGTGGCGGCGGGTCTTACAGTGATTGAGTTGTGGCATGCAAGGTTATGAAATAACTCCTATACTAAATTGTCTCATTTACCTTTCATTACTTCAATTTCTCATCCAATTGATTGTCAAATATGTCATTTGGCAAAACAAGTTAGAATACCATTTCTTATCAGCACTACTAAAACCTTTACTTCTTTTGCCCTTGCTCACGTTGATTTCTAGGGACCTTACAAGGTTCATTCTATTTTTAGAGCTAAGTATTTTCTTACCATATTTGATGATTTTTCTAAAGCAACTTGGACCTTCATGTTACAAACCAAGTTGCAATGTCCCACAATATTAGAGTCATTCTTTACTCCAATTCAAACTCAATTTCAAGTTAATGTTCAGTGCATTAGAATAGATAATAGGGCAGATTTTGTAAATATAAAATGTGTGAAAATGTTTCATGACAGAAGGATCATTCATCAAAAATCTTGCTCTTGTTCCCCTCAACAGAATGGTTAAGTAGAGAGAAAACACATGCATTTGTTAGATTTATCAAAGGCAGTGAGATTACAAGTTGATTTTCCTAAGTCTTTTTGGTCGGAGTGTGTTTTAGCTACCACATATATTTTGAATAGGTTACCTGCTGAAAACCTTAATTGAAGATCACCATATGAGTTGTTGTTTCATAAACTTCCTTCATATGATCATATGAGAGTTATTGGTTGTTTGTAATTTGCTACTAATGTTAAACATTTAAAGGATAAGTTTGATTCTAAGGCTATAAGATCAATTTTGTTGGGATATCTAGCAAGGCAAAAGGGTTACAAGTTGTACAATATGGAGACCAAAACTATCTTTGTTAGTAGAGATGTTAAATTTTGTGAGTCTATATTTCTTTTCTCTGAATCAATCCAATCAGATTTATCACCTTCAGTTAAACTTGTTATTTTTTCACCTTTATCACAAGATTTTTTTCCTCCTAATTTTTATTTTGATAATTCAATTTCAAACACTTTTCATTTTGTTGATAATTTTTCTCCTTTGACCATTACTTCTCATTAACTAGAATCACAATCCAACTCACCAGTTCCACATCAGGTTAGTCTTAATCCTTCTCCACCTATTAGAAGAAGTAATAGAGTCCACTACAAACCTTCCTAGCTTGTTGATTTTGTTTCTAATGTTACTACATCTTCTACTCTCACTTTAACAATTGCATCTGTTGAAGAATTGCCTCAGCTACTGTAAGAAAAAGTCAAACAACTTTGTTGGATTTTCTCATATCTTTTAGCCATTTCAGTATTGTTAATTAAGTTGCTGATTTTTAGGAATTTGTTGATCATGGAATCATGGGCAATGTAGTTGCTTAATTCTAGGTTCTAGTTGTTGAATTTTTTCAGTATTTAAACTTTATTTCAGTTAAGTGAAATTAAAAAAATTCCAGCAACAAATATTTATATTTCCCTCTTGCCTTTATTCTTGTTTCTAAAAGTTACAGAAAAACCTAAAAATTCCAACAAAGTGGTATCAGACCTGTCTTCTTGAGGGACCTGTAACTGAGAAAAAAACACATCTTTTTTTCTTCTTCTATGGATTCAGAAACCCCTTTCACTGCACTTGCACCACCTGTCTTCAATGGTGAAGGCTATCATGTATGGGCAGCAAGGATGGAGGCACATATGGAGGCAAATGATCTCTGGGAAGCTGTTGAGGAGGACTACGAAGTTCCCCCCTTGCCAGCAAATCCAACCATGGCATAGATAAAGAATCACAAGGAGAAGAAAACAAGAAAGTCAAAGGCTAGAGCTACATTATTCGCTACAGCCTCACCAGAAATCTTTGTCAGGATTATGACAATGAAATCAACATTTGAGGTCTGGAATTTCCTGAAGGAAGAATATGAAGGAGATGAAAGGATCAAGGGAATGTGTATTCTCAACTTGATTAGAGAATTTGAACTTCAGAAGATGAAAGATTCAAAGACAGTCAAAGAATATTCTGACAAATTACTCAACATTGCCAACAAAGTAAGATTACTTGGCTCTGAATTTCCTGATTCTAGATTGGTTCAAAAAATTCTTATAACAGTCCCTGAAAGGTTTGAAGCAACCATTTGCTCACTGGAAAATACTAAGGATCTGTCAAAAATTAGTTTGGTAGAATTATTGAATGCTTTGCAGGCACAAGAACAAAGAAGACTTATGAGGTCTGAAGGGTTTGTTGAGGGTGTGCTACCTGGAAAAGTTCAGTCAAATCAGGGAGACAAAGGAAAGAAGAAAAAAAAAAGAACAAGAAGGAAAACTCAAGTTCTTATTCTCCTAAAATCAATGGGGAAACAAAATCTGATTTTTCTCCTTGCAAGCATTGTGGAAAGAAAGGTCATCCACCATTCAAATGCTGGAGAAGGCCAGATCAACAGTGTGAGAAATGTCAGAAGATGGGACATCATCAAAAGATTTGCAAAAACAACACTCATCAGAAAAATATTGCACAGGTAACTGATCAAGAAGAGGTGGAGCAACTCTTTGTAGCAACCTGTTTTGCAACTAGCAGCTCGAGTGACAAGTGGCTTATTGACAATGGTTGCACAAACCGCATGACATTTGATCGAGATCTCTTCAAGGAGCTGGATACTTTAATAATTTCTACAGTACAAATTGGCAATGGAGACTATATTGTCGTTAAAGGCAAAGGCACTGTGGAAATTAGAAGCTCTTCAGGTACAAAACTAATCAAAGATGTGTATTTTGTAGCTAATATAAATCAAAATCTGTTAAGTGTTGGCCAGTTGCTTGAGAGAGGTTTCAAAGTTGTCTTTGAAACCAATCATTGTCAAATCAAGGATGCAGAAGGCAAAGATGTTTTCAAAATAATGATGAAGGGAAAGAGCTTTACACTGGATCCTTTAGAGCAAGAGTAAAAAGCCTATTTTGCAACTAAGATCAATGTAGAAGTTTGGCACAAAAGGCTAGGACATTTCAATCATACTGTTGTAATAAATTTATAGAAGAAAGATCTGGTTCAAGGGCTACCTCACCTTGAAGCTGATATACCAGATTGTAAAACTTGTCAATTTGGCAAGCAAGTAAGGCTTCCTTTCGAGAAAACAACCTGGAGAGCTACTGAAAAATTGAAATTAATCCACACAGACCTGGCTGGACCTCACAAAACTTTGTCACTCAAAGGGAGTAAGTATTACATAATTTTCATTGATGATTATACCAGAATGTGCTGGATTTACTTCCTCAAGTTCAAGTCAGAGGTTGCTGGTATATTTTAGAAATTCAAGCAGTGGATTGAAACTCAAAGTGGTTGTAAGATTCAAGCTTTAAGGTCTGACAATGTCAAAGAGTACACATCTGATCAATTCAATCTATTTTGTGAAGAAGCTGGGATTGAACACCAACTCACTGCTCCATATACTCCACAACAAAATGGAGTTAGTGAGAGGAAGAATCGTACCATAATGGAGATGGCTAGATGTTTGTTGTATGAGAAAAATTTTCCAAAAGAGTATTGGGCAAAAGCTACACATACTGTAGTCTTTCTACTCAATAGACTTCCAATAAAAGCAGTAGAAGGAAAGACACCATTTGAAGTCTGGTATGGTTGTAAACCTTCTTTAAAAAATCTCAAAGTGTTTGGATGCTTGTGCTTTATTTATGTGCCACAGACCAAAAGAGATAAGCTAGATAAAAAGGCAGAGGCTGGAATCTTTGTGGGTTATAACACTATTTCCAAAGCTTACAGAGTTTTTCAGCCTCATACAAGGAAGATTCTGATAAGTAGAGATGTGCATTTCATGGAGGATGAACAATGGAATTGGAAAAAAGAATAACGAATATCAATTCCAGATCAAAGTATGAAGCTCCAACTGAATGAAGATGAACTAGTGGATGATGTCCCAGTAAGAGGCACAAGATCACTTTCTGATATCTATCAGAGATGCAATGTGGCTGTTCTTAAGCCAACAGATTTTTGGGAAGCAGAAAAGGATCCAAAATAGAAAGCTGCAATGAAGGAAGAACTCATCATGATTGAGAAGAATCAGACCTGGAAACTTGTGAAAAGACCCAAAGACAAAAAAGTGATAAGAGTGAAGTGGGTTTTTAGAACCAAGCTAAATGCAGATGGCTCTATCAACAAGCACAAAGCCAGACTTGTTGTGAAGGGGTATACCCAAATCTTTGGTGCTGATTTTTTTGATACATTTGCTCATGTTGCTTGATTAGAAACCATCAGATTATTACTGGTTATAGCTGCGCAGAAAGGTTGGAAAGTGTTTCAGTTAGACGTTAAATCTGCATTCTTGAATGGTTTTCTTGAGGAGGAGATTTATGTTGAGCAACCTGAAGGATTTGCAGTCAAAGGGCATGAAGATGAAGTGTATCAGCTCAAGAAAGCTTTGTCTGGACTAAAGCAGGCACCTAGAGCTTGGTACAGCAGGATTGATGAGCATTTGTTGCAGCTGGGTTTTAGAAAAAGCCTCAGTAAAGCTACTCTCTACATTAAAGGTGATTAAATCAATTTTATTGTTGTTTCACTATATGTAGATGACTTGCTGGTTACAGGAAGCAATGATGAACTTGTTAAGAAGTTCAAAAAAGATATGCAACATACTTTTGAGATGACAGACTTGGGAGAAATGGTTTATTTTCTAGGAATGGAAGTCAAGCAAAAGCAAAATGAAGTGTTCGTTTGTCAAAAGAAGTATGCAATAGAGATTTTGAAAAAGTTCAGAATGGAAAATTGCAAAGAAACAGCTACTCCAATATGTCAGAATGAGAAATTGAGCAAGAATGATGAAGATGAAAAAGTGGATGAGACTCTTTACAGAAGTATGGTTGGTTGTCTCATGTATCTTATAGCAACTAGACCTGACATTTTACATGTTGTAAGTCTTTTATCTAGAGTCACTAATTGTGCAACTAACACTCATTTTAGAGTAGCTAAAAGGGTGATGAGATATGTTAAAGGAACACTAAATTTTGGAATCAAGTGCTATGCAAGTCAGAAATATGTATTGCAGGGGTATTTTGATAGTGACTGGGCTGGTTCTTCTGATGATATGAAAAATACTTCTGGTTATTGTTTTAATCTTGGTTCAGGGGTATTTTCTTGGTGTTCTAAAAAGCAGGAGATTGTTGCACAATCTACAGTTGAAGCTGAGTTCATTGCAGTAACAACTGCTGCAAATCAAGTCTTATAGCTTAGAAAAGTGTTGTTTGATCTGAATTTAAAGCAAGAAGAGTGCACAGAGGTGTTTGTGGATAATCAAGCAGCTATTGCTATCTCAAATAATCCTGTTTTTCATGGGAAAACCAAGCATTTCAATATCAAATTATATTTTCTCAGAGATGTGCAAAAGGAAGGATCTGTTGGATTAAAGTATTACAAGACTGATCTTCAACTAGCAAATATGTTTACTAAAGCTTTGCCAAGGAAGAAATTTGAATTTCTCAGAGAGAGGCTTGGAATCTGCAACAACTGAAGCAAGGAGGAGTGTTGAAGAATTGCCTCAGCTACTGTAAGAAAAAGTCAAACAACTTTGCTGGATTTTCTCATATTTTTTAGCCATTTCAGTATTGTTAATTAAGTTGCTGATTTTTAGGAATTTGTTGATCATGGAATCATAGGCAATGTAGTTGCTTAATTCTAGGTTCTAGTTGTTGAATTTTTTCAGTATTTAAACTTTATTTCAGTTAAGTGAAATTAAATAAAATTTTCCAGCAGCAAATATTTATATTTCTCTCTTGCCTTTATTCTTGTTTCTAAAAGTTGCAGAAAAACCTAAAATTCCAACAACATCTTTGTAAGTCCAGACATGTAAGCCTTATCTTATTACTCTTCATTCTAATATTGCTATGCATGTTTTTACCCCTTCTCATTCAGCCTTTTTATCAAATGTGTCATTAATCCATGAGCCAAGTACATACAAACAAGCAGCAAAGGATCCTTAATAGGTAGATGCAATGAACATGGAGCTTGAGGCTTTGGAAAGGAATAAGACATGGAAGTTAACAACCTTACTGGTAGGCAAGAAACCTATAAGTTGTAAGTGGGTCTATAAGGTGAAATTAAAGCCTTATGGTTCAGTAGAAAGGCTAAGGGCTCATTTGGTTACTAAGAGATATAACCAAGTAGAATGAGTTGATTATGTTGAAAGGTTTTCTCCTGTAGCAAAGATTGTTATTGTTGATTTTCTTAGCTTTAGCTACTTCTAAGCAATGGCAACTCTTCCAATATTAACAATGCCTTTTTACATAAATATTTAGAGGAGGAGGTATATATGGTTCCACCTGAAGGCTATAGTAAAGCTCAACCACATAAGGTTTGTCATTTGCAAAGATCATTATATGGTTTAAAGCAGGCTTCAAG
Source organism: Anacardium occidentale (assembly GCA_026122585.1). Classification (NCBI taxonomy): domain Eukaryota; kingdom Viridiplantae; phylum Streptophyta; class Magnoliopsida; order Sapindales; family Anacardiaceae; genus Anacardium; species Anacardium occidentale. The sequence goes on from JAJEJH010000254.1 coordinate 14,974, forward strand.
GCAATGGAATATTGAATTTATTGGTTTTATCAAACAGTTGGGGTTTGTTCAATTTGCTCATGACAATTGTTTATTCATTCACAAACAACATGAGGTTTTGACTGTGTTACTGATTTATGTAGATGACATTATTGTCACAAGAAATTTTATTATTTATATCCAGCAAGTTAAGACAGCTTTGGATGATAAATTTACCATCAAGGATTTAGGACATATAAAATACTGTCTTGGCTTGGAAATAGCTAGATCAGATGAGGGAACATATCTAAACCAAAGGAAGTTTATTCTAGACCTGCTACATGATGTTGGTCTCACAGGAGCTAAACTTGTTTCCTTTCCATCACCAAAGGGTTTGAAACTTAGTCCAGAAGAAGGAGAAGTTTTATCAAACCCTAAAGCTTATAAGAGGTTGGTGGGCATCTTTTTTATGTCCAGTTAACTCGCCCTAACATCACCTATGTTGTTCAACAACTTAGCCAATTCATGTCTTCTCCTCGTAAACCACATTAGGATGTTGTAGTCTACTTGCTTTGTTATCTCAAGTCTTATCCAACCAAAGGATTGTTTTATCCTGCTAACAATGATTTTTAGCTCACAACTTATTGTGATGCTGAGTAGACCACTTTCAATTTTTCTAAAAAATCTCTTACAGGGTACTGCATATTGTTAGGAGGTGCTTTGGTCTCTTGGAAGACTAAAAAGCAGACCATAGTCTCCAAATCTAATGTTGAAGCTGAATATCGCAGTATAGGGACAACCGTTTATGAATTACTCTGGATTTCTTACATTCTTCAAGATATGCAAGTGCTTGTCACTCTTCCAATCTCTTTATTTTGTGATAACACTGCAGCAATGCATATTGCTGCCAACCCCATATTCCATGAACACATTAAATGTCTAGAGATCGACTGCCACATTGTTCGTGCTCAATCACAAGCTAGATTTATTCATCTTTGTCATGTTCTATCTTCGTCTTAGCTTGCAATTGTGTTTACTAAGCCTCTGTCTAAGACTCCACATCAATAATTACTCTCCAAGTTGGGGCTGCTTAATATACAACAACCTCCAACTTGAGGGGGGTCTATAAAGGATAAAGAATTTAGTGACACGACTTCAATTTTGTGTGTTTCAATTGCTCGAGATATTTATTTAGTTGGAAAAGTTTGTTACAGTTAATTAGCTGAGTTGCTAGTTTAAACAGATAGGATTAGTTTAGTTTGTTTTTTGATTTCTTCTTCTTTTTGTATATAATATAGCTTAGGTTTTGTTTTCTGAATAAGAATTCAGTTCTACTTTCAGAAAAATTCATTCCAATTAGTTAATAGTATTGCAACAAATATCTTCCACTGTTTGAGTCCTAGTAAACTCTTACACATCAACAATGCAAAACTACTTTTGCATCCGGCATGGGATAGTGCCCTAACTTGAAAGAAGAGCAACAAGTTTCTAGTTGTTGATGAGGTGGCGTAAGGATAAACTGCAATGCTTGTAAAAACATAACCTAAAACAACCTGAAGAGATGCAAACAATTCGCAATCATCTGTCCATAGTTGTTTTACCTTTTCTTTTGTTCCGCTTTTTTCCTTCTTAGCAAGCATAATAAATAGTAAAAAGCCAGTTTATCAAACCCAATTTTTCCATGGGAACTATTTTCTGTTTTAAAACAGCAAACCACCAGTGAAAAAATTAGCCTGAAAAGTGAAAGATCCAAAAGAAAAGGAAGCAAGTTCATCCTCCGCTCTATTGAAAGGTCTCCATTCCTATGGGTTTTGTTAACGAACACATCTAGGGCAAGAGGTTCATAGTTAATGAATATGCTTATGTTGTAGCGCATATGAACATAGATATTTGACATAAAATACAAGTCAATATGAATATGCTTATGCTGTAGTATTTTCAAAGCCTATTTCCCTTATGGCTTGGCTTCTCAAAAAACCAGCCATAAAAGTCGCAAATGCATCCTAAGATGTTAGATGAACTGAAATTAAATCAAATCTGACTCTCGAAGGAAGCTTGTTAGTTGCATTCTTATTCCTAACTGTAAGTAATCTGTGGTTGGGTACTCTAAATCCAAATCTTCACTGTTTTATTTTACTTTCAATAACAAAGTTAGAACTGTCAAGAAAATTGAAATCATATGCTAAAAAGGAAGGAATTTTCCTTTATAAACACAAGCTAAATCTACCAAATACATACAGAAATAATGATGATTCAGAACATTAATAATGCTTGTTCTCAAAACCATGAAACTCTACACTCGAGGCTAAGTTCAATTTATACCAATTTCAGAACTCAATACACAGGAAAATAAAAATCCGCCCCTACCATGCAATTCCAAAATCGTTATTGCTACTAGAACACAGTTGATCTACACTAATTTCAGCAACGTTGCCCCTGATATTGAAACCTGCACATTAACTGCCAACAAAAATAGAAAGAAGTTGTTTCAACTAGATGAAATTTTAGGAGATTGAAAAGCTACCCATGCCCTCTAAGGGACTACAAATGATTGGACCAGATGCAGACAGTTAGAGCTTGGATCGTGCGTTAGTTTATCACAAAGAGGAGCATGTTTTTACTAGCTTCTCTTGCTGCCTGGTGGAACTCCAGTGCACAAACAAGGGCTGCCAGTTGTGAGATTATCATCTCTGATTCAATACTAACAAAAAACACAGAAACAAATAAGAATAAATCACCATTTAGAAGAGCTATCAGCATAAAGTAAGAAGATATCCTTGTTTAGAGCCAAAAATGCAGCGAATGAAATGACATAGCAAATTAATACACCTTTCCCCCATCAACATAGTTGGACAGCAGAGTAATCCAAAGAAATTACAGTATGTACACATATTTGTATGTGTGCTTGAGAGAGAGAGAGTGATAGATTGAGGAAGTGAAGAGACAAAACAGACTGAACAAATAATGACACATGCATGTTTGATCTTCCAGATTTAGGTTAGCAAAACTACAGCACAAGAACGACTCATATTAAATTGTGCCCTTCCATCATCAAAGAAAGAAAACAACTGACAACTGACAACCTGAACCAATCATTTCAGAAGAAAGGCATAAAAAATGTGAAAGTTACTTATACTTACTATTTCTAAAGCAAGAAAAAAAAGAACTGATACAAAATATATGCCAGCAAAATTTAGCTTTTAACGCATCTCTACAGATCAGTGCAGCAATTTTAAAGCATACTAATGAATTTGTCTCTTAACAATGTGTGTATGAGAAAAATTTAATATCAACAGCTGAAAAACTAGGGATAACATTAGCTATATTGAAGAAACATATCAAGATATCGATCAGCTCACACTTTACAACTCACAAGCAGAAAATCAACTCCATCTTTCCCTTCTGTCAAAGAAAATCAAGTTTGCGGATCTCATCAATAAATTTGCTAGACATAATTTAACAGTAATCAAATTACAATCGAATGCTCAACTTGGACAAATCTCGCAATTCAGATTCTCAATGTCATATACGGCTGAAAGATACTGCTGTTGGCTAATTTTTCTTCTCATTGGACACACCATTTTCAGCTCGGCTGTCGAACCCATGATAAGGAACTTCAATCATCGGCCTGGGCATTGGACGCTCACCAAAGTCATCAGGAAAGCATTCAAAATCAGGGCCAAAGTTGAATTTGACAGCACAATTTGGTTGATTGGGAAGAGTATACATTGACGCAGCAGGGTAGTATCGACCACCATGTAAATCCTTGAAAGCAACACCTTGACATAACCCATATTTGAAGAAAGATATCTCACTTCCTGCAAGGAAAAAACAATAGTTTTACACAATATAAATTAAATATCATAAAGCACACCCATGTTATCTAAATAAAAAGCATGAACAAATAAATGAACAGTAACATGACATATTCAGTGCATTGATGTGCACTTATACTCTAAAACCTTGATGGCAGCATCCAAACAAAATACACAAGCAATCACCACCAACAGAACCTATATCACATAACCACATAACAGCATTGATATCATATAATCCAACAACTCACCAGGAACAACTTTTGGTGGATCCTCCTTAACATCAGGTGCACAAACATATCTCTGGCCCTTATACCAAACAAAATGAGGTGGTTTTGGTGCATATTGTCCTCCCTCTGGCAAATTGATATAAAATCCAATGACATCACCTTCCTTATAACCTTCCTCTCCGTATTTTTCCCGCAAGGCCTTATGAATCTTGCTTCCATCAATATCCCGATAGCCGAAACTATTAGCATCATAGCCAACAGGTGCCTGCAAGTCACCCTTCTCCGTGGACCACCCTAACCGTGTGTGCCCCGTCTCACCCAATTGCACCACCTTCATTCAAAAGAACTTCTTATTAGTAAGACAATTTACTTTGACAACCCAGCAGAAGAAAAAGTCTCAAACACAAAGCTGGGATTGAATACACCAATGATAAAGTTGAACAAAACTCCACAAGTGAAGAAAACCGTCATCTCCATCATAGTAAAGAAAATTAAAGTTTTTTATATCATCACGTAGGTCAAAATGGTTTCTTCATTAACCTTGTGACTAAATAGTTTTATATAAATTTGGAATAATAATCTTTCAAAGTTTCAGTTCAAAGTAAGGAGACATGATCTATTTCTAATCATAGTTGTATCTAATTTACACAAAACCGTACGCAGACAATCCTAAGTCAATTAAGCAACTCTATAAGACCCATCATAACATAAAAGAGCACCTAAAGTTAAAGGATCAAGAAACAAACTTTTCAAAACATCACCCTCAAAAAGCTATCGGATCAAGAAACAAACTGTTCAAAATATTACCTTAATTTCATAGTACCAAGCCCCCTCTGCAACCCCTCGAGTAGCTCTCACCATTCTATACCCTTTTGTGCTCCCTGCACTCATCCTGTCTTCGCTTAACTCCACTTTCTCAGCTTTATAAACCTTAAACAACAAACAAAAGTCAGCAACATATTACTCAACAAAAACACAAAGCAGACCAAAAAAATCACACTAAAGTAGCACCAAACCTTTGATAAACAAATCTTCATTTCTGGGTTATCATCTCCTTTATCAGGAAATCTTGGCACCGGCGTTATCAACACAGTATCCTCATTCGAAGCTTGGTTCTGCGTATTCGCTTTGCTTTTCTTTTTACCTTTCCTAGTCGTCTTTGAAACCCACACATTGTTATTCTTCTTCTTCGATTTCTTAGCAGTTGTAGTAGGTGTAGCTGCCGTGAATGGGCTTGCATTTATCTTCGAAGCTACACCGTTATCCCCAACTGGAGTTTTTAGCTCCTTTAGTTTCTGCTTTTGTCCCTGTTGTGTCTCGGTCGTCATCGTTAAAGACGAGAGCTGTTTCTGCTTCTTAGGTGGTGGGTCCTCCTCGTCTTCGTCCTCCTCTTCATCCTCGTTTTGAGAAGCACCGCTAATACGTTTCGGCGACCTCTGTGTGTCGTCAGAGGCAGTGTGATCATCTTCCGACACGGAGTCTGACACCATTGGCTCAGTCTGAGTTTCTTGTTCAGCTTCAATTGCGACGTCAGTTCGCGGTTCAATTACTGCTTCATTATTGGATTCAATTGCTGCTCCGTTTTCGGGTTCAATTGCAGCGTCATTGTCGCAGACCATCAGGTCAGGTTGAGCTTCACGTTCGGGTCCAACAATGCCGTCGTTCCGGGGTTCCGATACGGCGTTGTTCTCGGTTTCTTCTGCAGTATATTCATTCCCGTGGGGTGCTGAAACGGGGTCGACCTGGGGTTCTTTTGCCGTACCGTCATCGTTCTCGGGTTCTCGTGCAGCGTCGTCATCTTTGTGGGTATCCGAGGCGGCGTCGTTCTGGGTTTCTTGTGCGGTGTCCCTTTGGGGTTTAGTACGTGGATTTGTGGTCAGCGAGAGGGATTTGAAATGGGGCTTTAGGGTTTGCGATGATTCATCGTCTTCTTCATCTTTGTAACTGGATTGGAGAGAATTCATTGTGTCGAGAAAAAAGAAAGGTTTCTGATTATTTGAAGAATAAATGGTTTAATTAGGGTTTTGAATTGGTATTTTGTATGGAAATGAAAAGGAATTCTGGATTTTGAAGGACCACGGAGGAGAGAGAGAGACAGAAGACCTATAGAAGCCCTCGACTTTCCTGTATTTGGTGAGCATATACGGCTCTCAAGTATTCCGAAACTACATTCATTTCCCATACATTATAGGCTCTGTACGTGCATCGGCCACTGATATGAATGCATAACTCTATATATTAATGAAATTTTTTCATATGGTTGAATCTTTGATATTTTGATCCTAATATAAGTATGGTCAAACCCTATATTGCCATCCAAGATTTAGCTTAACAACAAGTTGCCACCCAAGGTTTGGCTTAATAACAAATTACCACTTATACAACTTTTAAAATCCAAATTACCACCTTTTAACTGTTAAAAAAAATCTAAATACTCTTTATAATATTAATATGGCGGCGCGACTGTTTTTTATATTTTTATTTTTTAATAATTTTTTAAATTTTTTATTATTAGTCTAATATTTTTAATTTAATTTTGTTTTTAATATTATTTATATTAAATTTTATTTTAATATTAATATTATAAATGGTATTTTGGTCTTTTCAATAACTAAATGGTAACAATTTGGATTTTATAAGTTCTGTAGGTAGCAACTTGTCATTAAGTCAAACCTTGAGTGGCAATATGTCCTTCGGCATATAAATATATTAAAATAGCTAGTTTATCCTTTGCATGAGTTTCCTCATGACAAAAGAAGAGAAACAGTTCATTTTTTATAGGTTTCAGATCACACACAATCGTGTGCACTTATAGTATGACTGTGTGTAATTGTTTTGCAATTCGTGCAAAGAAAACACGAAATTGTATTGCTAACCATGCTATAATCTAAGATTTTACTTGAGAAAAATTTCAGGTCTAACACGATTATGCTTAAATTTTGCACAACCGTGTGTGTGCACTACACAAGTCCATCATGACCAGCTCAACCATGCAAGCTCATCATGGCAAGTCAAGTCAAATGCACAACCGTTTCAAGTTTTAACACACGATCGTGCTGAAAGATTTCATGAAGAAGCACGGGTATCCTAATCGTGTGGTCATACTGTGCTGAGTCAAAAATGAAAGGTCAAACGCACAACCATGTTCAATTTGGACACACAATCGTCTAGATTTAACTCATGGGAAACATGAGACCTTCAGTCATGCAGCATTACCATGCAAATGGTCAAACATCATCAATCAACATGCAATTGTGCAACAAATACTAGCACGATCGTGTTATGAAGAATGTGAAATGCACTACCATTTAAGTCATGCAAGGTTGATCGTGCGAAGGCCTTTCCAAGACATATCTACAACACACAATCATGCATATAAGGCACACGACCGCCCATGTCACACCCATACTTAAGTATATTCAAAAATCCCTAATAAAAATTATCTTCAACAGTTTTACTAAAAATTTCTTTGAAAAATGTACAAAAGAGTGATATTTTACACTAGGGGTAAAATGGTTATTTTTAAAAAATTCAAGGGATAAAGTTGGGATTAAAAAGAAAGGATCTAAAATAATTTATATGTTTAAGAATGTCATTATTAATAAATTGAATAAGGACACAAATGAAATTATTAAAAAAGATGAAAGGTAATTGTTATATTTTGCACTAGAGATAAAATGGTCATTTTAAAAAGATTCAAGGGATAAAATGGACATTGAAAAGAAATGGCATAAGGTAATTTATATGTTAGGAATGTTACTTTTGGTAAATTGAATAAAGAGCATAGATATAATTTATGAAAAAGATGAAGAGTATTTTGGGAAATTAGGCATAATTAATTAATTAAAAAGGATAAAGGTGCATTTTTTTCTTCCATTTTGTTTCTTCTCTGTAGCTGGACATTTCTTACTATCTTCTCTTTTTTTTTTTCAATGTTTGGAAGAAATCAAAAGGATTTGTAAAGAAATTTGCTAGAATTTTTCAAGAAAAGTATTTTCATAATCATCTAAGATAAGAATCTTACAAAAAATTGTTGAAATTTCATGTAATAGGTGATGCTCTAATTCTTTAATAGTGGATTAGGAATTTAGAAGGAAAAAAACTATTCAAAGAAAGAAGAAGAAGCAAGGGAAAAACTTGAAGGTAAGTAAATTTAATTGGAAAGTTAAGTTTCTCATCTTAGGGTTTATAGAAAAATTGAAATTGATTAGTTTTGGTAGTTAATTATATAAGAAATAAATAATATTATGAAGATGAAATGATATAAAATTAATTTTAGAAGAAAATATTTGATGCAATTAGTGAGGAAGAATTGTCTATGTAAGAAGAAACTGAAGAAAATACATTTGAAGTGAATTTGAGATTAAATAATTGAATACATGATATTGATATGTTATGTTGAGGTATGTATGATGAGAAACTTGACTTGTTATGCAATCTTAGAAAATGGATATGGTGATGTAGTAAGGCTAAGTTGTTATATCAGTAAATATTCACGGTATTTTCATAGCCAAGTTTGATAAATCATGCAATATATATGTGTGTGTGTGTGTGTGTGTGTGTGTGTGTGTGTGTGTGTGTGTGTTATGATGAGTTAGTACTTGTTAAGATGTTGTAGTCTAATTTATTATTAGTAAGTTTAAAGGATAAATATTATGTCATAGTAATCTAAAAGTTAGTTGTGGTAGTGACCTAATATAAGTCATACCTTAATATACGAGGATATTTAGCATATAAGAAAATATTGAGCAAAATGAATATGATAGAAAGATCATGTTAAAGCATAATCGCTAAGAAATAAGTATAACATTGCATAGACATACATATACATACTTTTTCATGGCTAAATAAGTCAGTAAGCATTTATAGATAAATATTTTCTTAGTTATACACTTAAGTTTTATAAACTTAAGTTTGCAGTTAGTGAAAATGTACAAAAAGTATGTAATTTATAAAATAGTTTTTCAGTAGACTGTTGCGATGGGGAACTTATGAGAACCCTCATATGCACGTCACCAAAAATGAGCGACTTTATATTCAGATATATTGTAAAATTCATTCAGCGTGCATATAGAATGAGGATTGTACCCAGACAGTTATGTTGCTCATATGACCAAAGTTCTGAATTCATGCCTCAGTTTAGTCCAATTGACAAGTAGAAAGAGTTTTCAAAAAGAAATCAGAAGTTTAGATATACATTACGTCATACATGTCATTTATCATACATACATATTTATGATGTTATATCAAATGGAAAATTCTATAAAGATTAAGCGAGATCCAATAAGAATAAAGGCATAATCAATCTGATTTACTTACTGAGCCATTAGTGCTCATCCTGTTAGATTTCATTTATTTTGCAAATACTCGTTGAGTAGTAATCAAGGAGTCATGACGTAGGCACTAGCATAACACGTTTCTTTGTTAAAATTAGAAGGATATATTTTGGATTTTTGTGATATTGTGGATAGTTATAGGTTATATATAAGTTTATGACATTTGAGTTGTAAGTAAAATATATTATCTAGAAACTATCCTTGTATCTTCTGCTAATATAATCATAATAGACAATAGATTATGTTTTATTTCAGTTAATAGTTATATTGTGTGAATCCAACTATTTGGTAGGATTGGTAAATTGTGATGTAGTGATTAGAAGTGTTTACTATAATTATTATGAATAGGATAAAGATAAATTTTCTTACGAGTTATGTTATTTCTGGGGAAACTCTTGTTGTTTTTTTCTTAGAAATAGCTCGACTTTGGGGAGGGGTTTACAGCCCACAAGCAATTATGAAGTCGTGTTAATATTGTGTGATGCCAATACTCAAAAGTCATATAGGTTTCTAGAATTTCAAACATCAGACATGAAGATATGAAGCACGATTGTGCAACATTGGTACGTATCTTAAATTTGACCATTGGGAGTCTGCTCAATACCATAAATGCAACAAGCACAACCTTGCACTTGAAAAATCAATTGCAGATACATCTTTTTCAACCTAACCGACGGATAGAAATTTATGGAAATTGCTCTTTACCATTTTAAGCAAAAAATCAAGTATAAAAGAAGACCATTTTGAAGTGAGCAAGGTTAAAGAAATGAACTGCACACTCAAGCTTATTCTTTCACTATTTGCTCACCATTTCTTGTCTCCCAAGCCTATATTTGTATACATTTAAGATAGTTGCACATAATTGTGTGTTTCGGCCTATTTAGAAACAATTCACAATCTTTCTTTATTGCAAAATCATTTGTAAAAAAAGCGAAGTTCCCTTGGTTTAAAAACTATTATATCTTTAGGTTTTGAAGATAATGAAACTTTAATTAGGTTATGATTGATGAAGAGGACGTAAGAGGTTTATATTTAAAGCTCCGAAGTTCTATAAATTGGTTAAGCATACTCTAACCATTTTCTTTTAAATTTGTATTTATTTGATTTATATTTGTTGTGCAATTTATTGATTGCTTTAATTGTTTTATTGCATAATTTGTTTATGATTACCACAATTTATTGATGAGAGATATTTCGAATTTAATGTTTAATGATAAAATAAGTAAAAAATTTTAAATAATATTTTGGCCACATGACTAAATCCCACACAAGGTTTTTCCTAAATGGCAACATTCAATTTTATCAAATTTTTTAATATAATAATCAAAATACCCTTATCAAAAAAAAATTATAATAAAAAAATTGATAATAATTAAAATGTATAAAAATAATTTATAAAAAAATATTAAAAAATAATAGTCACCACTACAGATAACATCGTTAAGAACGGTAGATGGCAAAAACCCTATCAAATGATCATAAATAACCACTCAATTCACTTTGACTGTCTTGAGTGTTTGAGGTGGTTAGATCTAGTTGTCAAAATTTACAGAAGATGGTCAAATTTAGCCTTTTTCATCATTGATAATGGTTAGAAACTGTTGAAAACAATTGTTCTTGTTTTTTTTTATCATTTTTTGCCATCATCGATAATGGAAGAGGTCAAATGTTGTATCCTTCATCAAAATAGAGTTATCTCATGTCATCTAACTAAGTAGATAATCATTTTTGGGCACTTGGTGGGTTTTTCGCTGGCCACCATAGCCAACGTCAATGGCCACTATTTTTTATTTTAATGTTTTATATTTTTTGATATTTTATTATTTTAAAAATATTTTTAATATTATTTTCATTATTTTAATTTTGTTTAAATTTTTAAAAATTATAAAATTTTATGAATTTTAATATTATTTTATATTTAATTTTTTAAAATAATTTTTGTATTATTATTTTTTAAATTCTTTTTATTAAAAAAAAAAAACTTCGATGACTATATTCATTTAATAGTTGACCTCTAAATTTAATTATCAATTTTAGTCAATATATAGATATTTGAGTCTTTAAAAATTAATAGATAGATTTTTATCATTTATGAATGGAAATAAGTCATTCGGCCTAATATTTTTAATATTAATTTAATCATTACATTGGTTTGATTGTCAACCTAGACTGATCTTTCTCCGAGTTAATGTCCAATAGTAATCTAAAAACATTATTTTAGCCTACTAGAAAATGGTATGTATCAATGTCGATCAATATTTTCCAAAATGTTCAACTTGTAATACCACATAGTTAAATTATTAATCTTTTTTTTTTTTCAAAATTCCTTTTATGCATTCATTCTTAAGTATGCATGATGAAACCACTCAGTTATATTATGAATACTTAAATTAATATTCATTTTAATAATATATATTTTTATTTTTATCGTCCATAAAATGTCAAAATAAATATTATGTAAATCTCTAACATGTCAAAATAAATATAAATGCGAAAGAGTTTGAGTGTAACTACTTAATAACATATTTAACACATAATATATAATTAAATTAACCAATTATATGATAATACCATTATTAATATTGAATTAATATTTTTTTAATAAATATATATAGTCTCATTTTAATAAAATCTATTATACATACTATGCCCATGGGTTTCCAATTATTTGAAACTAAATATTAGGCAAATAACTATTTTCCACCTAAAGTTTGATGAAATGATATTCTTACTGTTTACGTTTAAAAAAAATCAATTATTTATTTATTTATTTATTAAAATTTGAAGTGAGATAACCACGACCATGTTTAATAATAGTCTATACTAAAATTTCTAAGTACAAAACTAAAATGGGTATATTATTATAAGTCATTAATATTACATGGGGGGGTATGTTTTGATTGTTTAAATATGCATGTCAAAACATGAAATATAAATTATGCCTCATGTCAAATTTTCTGAAAAGAAAATTAGAATGGGTATATACTAATCTTAATGAATGTATCATGACACGAGCCGCCTTCTGATCAGCTAGCTTCTTCCGAGATTGACAAGGGCTAGACAAAGCTTTTCCGGGGTCCTGAACGACCATATTTGGACTTCATCATCTTCTTTGAGCTTACTTCGATCTTTAACATTATTTCATTCTTTTATCAGCACATACGAGCTATTCCACTTCGCCAAAACGATTTTACAAAGTTCTAGTGAAGGCTCAACTAAAAGCACTTCCAGCTTGCCTGCGTGCTCAAGAAGCTCCTTTTCTTCTTGAGTCAAGAACTCTTGCTCTACTTGATTCAATGGAATGGACAACCTGTTATGATAATCTGAAACATCTGTAAAGTACAAAGATTTCTGTATCACACGCGTGATATCAGTACCATTCTGGACCTTTTCAATATGTTCCTTCAAACTTTCTGAGATATCAATCAGGTTTAATTTACCTTTCAGCTTCTTCTTCGGCGGGTGATGATGATTTGCCAACTCCTCGCAGTAAAAAACTCCCCCGCTTGTCATGGCATCACCGAGAAGTTTCTGACCCTTTCAAGGCAAAACCCTTGGGTTTCCCTCGTCTTCTTTCGTGGATTTTTTTATACTGTTTTCTTCGCGCAATTCTGCTCCCTTTTTATCAGCCATACCAGTTCTTGGAACACTCTTGCTTGTGTTTTGCCCTTCTTCAAGTTCCAAAAAACCATTACTCTCCGCAGGCAGCTGCGGCTTCTTCTTGTTCTTCAAGTGATCTTTCTTTAATTTCAAAGAAGCTATACTTGCAACCACCTTCAAAGCTTGAAGACTGGTCCACTTTGGATCAATCTTGATCCCACTTTTCTCGATATCTTTCACACTCAAGTATGATTTGAGCTTTTCCTCTTCCACCATCTTCTGTAGTTTTTTGTTTACTGCCTATTTCATTGGTGATTATCAATAACCATGAATGGAGGCGGATCATACTCTAAAGTCTAGTTCCCTTGTTTTTGAGCCAATAGTATTTAATTGTAAGATGAATTAGTGTCCTCCTAGGACTAGGTTTCCTAAAGGTTTACAGATTAGGATCCTCTTCAGGTACTAGTTTTCCTGATCATTTAGATATTAATTGATTGGTTAAACTTATTTATGGACTAAAATCTGAAAGCCAATGGAAAAATTAAAAATAAAAAATAATTTTGCCCAAATTCTCATCCTTTTTCGATTTGTATAAACCAAACATAGTCAAGTCACTTGATGCTTGTCAATAAACCCATCTGGAAACTTGTATAACGCTAATGATGACCAACATTACTCCACAAAATTCACCAGAAACTGCTTAGACTGAAAATAAACCATTCATAGATCCATACACGTGTTCCAGATACGAGAATGCTTCCATCATATCACTTCAATGGAAACGTTTTCTCAGATTCTACATCAAAACGACCTGATTTGAATCAACACAGAAATTGCACAGAAATTGCACATGTATGAATAAATATGGAAACAACCACAAGTTTGTCTCGTTCAGTGACAGAACACAGAAATTGCACATGTATGAAATCCCGACTTCAACTGCCTCCCAGCAAGGGAGAGCATCCACCAAGAAACCGCAAACGGGTTGCTATCCCATCCAAATGAACAGATGCTAACCTAATCCAATAAAACAATTAAGAACCAGTCAAAATATTTGGTATATTGTTAATCCTCACAAAAATTGGAAAAAACTGCATCATCCCTTGACTAATTCATTGAAATTCCTAATTTGCACAACTACTATGACGACTGATTTCAACAATTCCAAGATAACTACACAACTAAATGTTCAAAAACAATAAAAAAAAGAAAAACTTAACTAACATTAACATACATGCAAGGAGAAATATTTCTGCTGATTCTATTGGGCAAAATTCAGCTAACTTGCACCAGATGTGGAGGATGCCCTCTTTTTTCTCTTATGCTTTGGCTTCACAGCATCTTTCAAAGTCTTCTCTCTATCTTTCTGAATTCCAGATCCAGAAGCATCAATAGCTGAAGAAGCTGGATTAAAAATGTCTTCAGGTGGTTCCTCTAGCTTGACTTCACTGGGCTTTTTATCACCTGTCACGGGCTGCTGCTTCTTCTTGCGTGTTAATGTTCCTGCATAGTTCAAGCTCAACACTGGTTGGTTTGTGAATCCTTAGAATCCTAAAATAAGCTCACTAAATTAGACTGTCTATGCTCCAATATACCTGGTGGTATCACCTCTCCCAAATAGGAAGAGGATGATTTTGCATGTCCATTTCTCCTTGAGTGCATGCACGTATTTAAATGAAAAAAACAGATTAAGTTTGTATGTATGTTTATGCATGACAACCATGCATGACATCAGCGGTGGATGCAGGGGGTTAATTGACCCTTGACTTTGAATAAGTTTTAATTTAGTATATATAAAATATCAATATAACCACTAAAATTTTATTAACCCCCTAAATTTCAGTATTCCTTCATTGAACCCTTTATATTTTACTTTTATTCAACCTTGACCCCCTTAAGTAGTTTTATTTTTGAGTCTGCCACTGCATAACATTCATGTATATGTTGTTATCCCTGCATTTGTTTCCAGTCCTCCAACATAAAATATCACTTTTCTTCAAATTCCTACACTTAACTCCACTAACCACAACCATTTAAACCAATGATATGGACATTTATACTTTAAAAAAAAAAAAAAACACAACTTTAATAACTGAAAATTTGAAAACTACAAAAAACAGCCTGACAAAAATATATTTAGATAGGAGAGTACCATGTGAAGCTAAAGATGCTTTCAGGAAGTCCAGATCAACACCCTTCGAGTAAGGATCCCTATGAGGAGTAAGTCAAAATATCTAAGTTGAAAGAAAAACAATTCAATAAATTCAACCAAGAAGTAAAAAATCATGCCTTGTGAAGTCTTCTCTTTGTGCAGAAAGCTATGTTTTTATGAGTCATATGCCTAAAATACAATACAATTACATCTAGAACGTAGAAAGTAATCCACTATACCAACTTGCAGGCTCCCCAATATAATTTGCAGTGCTATCATTTCTTCTGCTATTTCCACCTAGTCCAGATGATTTGCTTTCACCATCATCATCATTACTCTGACTGGTACTTTCCTCAGATAAAAGTCTTGAGCTTTCCATATGGTTCCTGGGCAACTCATTTGCACCCTTATGGTCAACAGAAACCTCTTGTTTTACTATCATATTAGCACTACCATCTAAGGCAATGGAAATGCGGTGACGCTTGATCTTTTGTAATGCTCTTTCTGTGTTGTATGCTTCAACCTGCATAAATTTTATCATTAAAACATTTGTCAAGTTTTAGAATGCAAAACTTGGTGGACAAGATGCTACTATTTGTAAGCTACCAGGAGAAGAAATGAAAACTATTTCAGTTTATAATAAATAATCATCGAAGCCACAATAGCACAGTCAAACCCGCCTCTTTGGGTTCTTGAACGACCGGAAGTATTTAAAAGCAAAGGTTGTATCGAACATGTGATCCTCAGTTTCTAAATGTTTCATTGCATAAAATCAACATGGTGTACTATTTAACAATTTATTCACAACAAAAAGGGACCAGGGAACTCACTGCATCTTTTATCTTCTTTGTTATATCACTGGCTGTCCGGGAAGCAATCCGCAAACATTGCATGATAGCACTTTGCAGTACCCCATCCCCTCCAGGTTTCTGAATAGCACAAACATCACCATTTGCATTAAGTGTTGCTGTCATTCTTCCTGTCATGACAGCTTCCTCATGGTGGGTTGGATCTATTACCTACATGACATTTTACCACATTAGAATAAAAGTGTGAGTAATAAACTTTACTTCTGCATGAAAATGCATAATTAAAGATTACAGAAAAGCTTTATAGGACAGTATTTGCCAACCATGATACTCTCACTACTGAAAAATCCAAAAGTAACTGCTACAGGGAGATGATGTACTATCAAGGGGAGCGGTTCTCGTTCCTGCAAAAATGTTAACACTAGTAAACATTTGTCATAATACATGGTCAAAGGCTATTAAAAAGAATAATGTCTTGAAGCCAAGAACAACATAATTGCATATATGGAGACAATTAAAACAGATTAGAACTTTTCAACTTCACAAGTGTATCACAACCTGGACGGTTCAAATAGCTAGTTTAGGAGGGAAGGAACTACTGAAAAGATAATTAGGACCACATTATATTGAAAGATTACTGTGAGATGACTTGATTTGGACATCTAAAGTGTTTCACCACATTATATTCCTAATCAATATCCCCAAATCTCATTTCTACGGGATAACGTCAAGCCAAATATATGTCTTGTAGAAAATCATCTGTCAGAGAGATAACATCAGGAAATTAAAGAAATAGCAATAGAAACATCAATATTTGGGTCCCAAAGCTCACTAAATGGTTACTTAATGTTACAAAGCCAATTAAAGTTGTTTAGCAGACACTTAAATTTAAATCCGCAGTTCTGGAGCTAACCTCAGGTGGATGTATTATCACTTCCTGGCCATTCTCTCCTCCAAGTGAGCATTCAGGCCTTCGGAATGTCAAGAGAGCAGCCAAAGCTGCAATATTGGCAGCATCAACTAAATTTCTGTTTCCAGCCCACAAGGTTAAATCAATAAAATAAAATAAAAATAAACATTGAATGTGACCTCAACAAACAAATAATGTGTGTGTATACATGTGCGTGGGTGTGTGTGCATAGCGGCTTACCCCCCATTATCTAGAATGTGGATATCAATGCGGATAGCCCATACTAACTTCGCAGCTAGAACACAGAGTGATTCTGTATCAACTGCCCTGCTTTCCCTGCAAAATTCTATAAACATTCAAATATGCCATCTATATGCGGAACCTAAAGGTAAAACTATGTTTTCCTCTAACATGAAAAAATTTGCTTCACGTGCAAACCCCACTCTTTCTAAGATCCGCATGTTGATTTCCTCCACATTTCAAAAAATTCAGTTCATCTTAATAATTGCAGAAATCATAAAAAAGGCATTTTTAATTAAAAGTCTATAAGAGATATGTTGCACGAACACTGCAGAGTGTTCAAGCTCACTAAACAAGTATATATCATAAAACTCGGAAGAAATTTCCACATCATAAGAGAACAAGTATATATCATAAAACATTCAAACTTTAAGATTATCTAAACAACTGAAAAACCATATCGAAAACAAAAAAATGTTGGTCACACCAATTTTTCTTTCACTATAGACTTGAAGGGATAAGTTCATCACTATCACCTTAAACCACGATCGATTATTCGTCCCAATTCAACTGCAGATTCTCCAGGGCGACCTGGCTCAAATGAGGGATCAGCCATTGGAGAGAACTCAGTGAAGATTGAGAGTGACCCTTCATTAGGCCGGTCCCGATAAGGTTGAACCAGTTGACCAGTCACAAAACCCATTACATGAGTATGTCCTAGCTGCACTTCTGAAGAGCCATCTTCTCTGTACATTCATCGAAGCATCAACAGTAAAAACCCAAATCAAAGACAAAGGACATTAAACACTGATATCTATTGACAAGCCACTAAAATAACATTGCACATAACACAAATAATAATAATAAGATATCTATTAGATTACGCACAATTACACATAATTAACGAAAACATCAATGCATTTGTAAGCACTTACAGAACAATACTACATCAACAGGCCAAAAAGATAAAAATAAAATCTTCTAGTAAAGTCAATATACGGCATGGACAACTATAGGACGGGTAACCATATGGGAACTAAAATTAAGGTTGAGCATAACATGCTGAAGCTTCATTAAACTAAGTTGAGTTGCAACAATGCTATCCAAGCCCAAGAAAAGCTCATACGAATACCCCACCAAATCTTACCATCACTGGAATCAACAATCTCCAGAAAGTCACAGCATCATATGGTAACCCATAACTTCGCATTTGTAACATTTTACGTCAAATTAATAAAAACCAAAGTAGCTTCAGTCACATACAGAATTTGACCACATAGTAATACAGTATCATCCATATCAAGATGCAAGAAACCCATCAAATTACATGCGCAAGCTTGCCTGCCAAACTTGATGGAAAGCTTACGAAACTCGTAAGGGTTGCGGCCATCAACTCTAATACCAGAAAGCAATGCAGACTCTATAAATTTCTTCTCATTCACAGTTAACCTCCACGTATTTGCTAATCTTGCATCCATTTTGGAACTCCCTTCTATAAAAACAAAAAGAAACAAATTTGATCAGGTTCTCTACGGCATTTCAACATGCCTGTGGTTAATGAGCAATTAAGAAACTAATAATCAAACCCTTACTGTCATGAAATGTTTTCCTCCAAATTTGAGTTCTAGGAAATCAAGAGAAACGTAAAACTGAAGCAAAATTTTGTTTGAATTCACCAATTAAAGAAGAAGAACAAACAGCAGCTGGAAGATGATAATGCAAAACCCTAGGGTTTTGTTTCAAACACAATTTTATAAGACAAGGCTTAAAAAAATAAATAAATTTTATAAGGCAGGGCTCGGCTCTTATGGCTTTATTTTAGGTAATTAAATGCTTAATAACTATTCTCCATCCGAAAATAAAATCTATTAATTTTTTATAAAATTAAAAAAATATATCTTATCAATATCTAAGCTGAATAACCAATAAAATTTACCTCCGAAAGTTATACAACTTTCATCAATATGTCATACAAAATTTAGAATGATAGTGAGATCAACTATGTTATTTCTCTATCAAAGAAGATGACACAAATGACTCATTTTTATGTGACGGTTATGCATAAGACATGAAAAGTATTATTTCAATGTAAGGGTTTTGAATCACAACATATTATTAAATTTTTCACTAAATTTAAAAAAGAATAATATTGTTTTATAGTTTTAGTTAATATTAAAGTTTCATACCCATTGTATGATCTAAAAAAAGATGGTAACGAACTCTAATGGAATAAAGAGGAAAGTATAGTGTGAATGTTGGTATTAGTTTAGATGATCTTAAGGATGTATCTCCTTTAGAGTTGTTATCAACTATTAAAGATTAGGTACATGGATGGAAGGACAATGTTCAAACTTGGGGTGTTTTTATTTGGAGTAAAGAAACTAATGATATTCCTACGAAGATCTTGAGTTCAAAGATATGGTTAATGTGGATACAAGTTAACATAAAGTGAATATGAAACCTAGTGGTGATGTTGGGTATAGTGAGTGTCAAAGTCTTGCTTGTCATAGTGCTACTCCGTTAATGTGCATGTGACAGTTTTTGACTCGATGCATTGGCTGCCATCTTTATTGGATCTTCAAACTTTAAGTGTTGGTGATGGTTCTAAAATAGGCTAGAGGGGTATTAAAGTTAATGGTGTATTTCATGATAAAGTGTGCTACAATATATGCTCAGGAGACATGATTTAGACAATGTCTTTCAATACAAAGTGATAAGGTCAAACAGATCTAGATAAGAAATCAAATGTTTGCATGAACAATGAAAATGGTGAGCACAAGAAACAAAGATAAAATGGTTGCTATTATTTTGAGGGTCAACATTAAAATAATAATCATAATTGTCATACGATCAAATAATATCACATCATAAACAGACAAGTGTTCGAGCATTGGGTCAACTACTTAATGTTAGTCCTAATGTCCTAAAGCTAATGGATTATATTTAATACATGACATTTTGGCTACAATAAATTAATAGAGGCTTTATTCATGTACCATTATTGTCTTCTTTATATTCATTATATTGATCGTATGTTGAGCAAATAATTATGTCATTGCTATCATGTATTAGCTTTAAAAATTAGACATATATATGTTAAAATACATGATTCTAAATTGATAATCAAAATTTATCGTCGACAAGCAATGAAACGAAGAAGGGCATTTTATTCATATTACAGTTGTACTATGGTCTAAATCCAAGAGAAGAAATTTTATCTTTTTTGTTGGAGTAATAACTTCTCCATGATGACATCAACACATTTTTCAATAAAAGAAAGTTGTATTAGACCTAGAATAAATATGTAATTGATTCATTAATAATTTCATTTGAGTGAATCAATTAATCTTGACAATAATTGGTGCAATGATCTTAATCCTTGTGAATAATTTTCTCTATGATCATTGGTTTGTGTATTTTCATATAATAAAGGATGAAAATTTTTTTGACTTTCAACTTAATACAAATAGATCCAACAAGCCCCATACAATAATACCTAAACACAATATTGACCAAGACAAAACAAGCTTATGTCATTAGAGCCTAAGTAACTACTATGGTTGTGACTTATAAGCTCTCTACTAAACTGGTATTATTTAAAATCAAATTAAATTCAAACACAAATCACAAGTAACCTCTATTAGCCATCTAATTAGCAGAGTGTTAACAAACATCTCTAACTTGATCAACCCAATGATTAATGCACAATACAATCTTTTTATCACATTATGTCTCTCAAGACTGAGACATAGATTCATGTTTATTATAGTAACTCTTTGTATAAATAGATATATGTTCAAACTAAATACATTAAATTAGGTAACAACTTAATCCTATTATAGCTATAGATTTATTGGTTATAAACATTCTTTATTGAGACACCATCCTCATGCTAAAAAAAAGATGAATCTTTTGTTGATCTACCATAGCTTTTGTATTGATCATGATACAGTCAATCAATCACTTTTATAATACTCCAATTATGGCAGTATATTTGATGACATCAAATTATATCACTTCTAATACAAGACGATCTAACAACCTCAAGTTAAAGGATCATATGTTTATATCAAGTTAAGAGAATATTTTTATAGACATAAGAGTCACCATTTATGTGAAATCCTTTTTATGAGTTGTTCAAAGAGCATAACCACTAAATCATACACCTATGTGTTATACCAAGTAGCAAACAATAGTTTCAACAAGATAAACTATCTCACATTTCAGTGGGATTATTCAATACTATGATAATTTTATCACCATCACTTATATCTTAGGTCATAATGATGTCAAAATTATGAAAGATTATAGAACGACCACTAATGAGTGCATAGAAAAAGCATGATTAATAAACTAATTTTCTCGCCTTGGTTCTACCATACTAAGGACATATTACATGCATCAAACATCATATAATAGAAAATACCTTTTTTATTAATAATCAATAAAATATATCAGTTATAATAGATACATAGCTATATGGCACCTATCATAACAATTTCTCACTCACACTAAAGTCAATCATACATATACTAAATATCATATGTGACTATATGTCTATCATGCTTCTGCTATGATAGAGATTTGGTTAATAAATCAACCAAATTATCATCTGTGTCAACTATTTCGATTTGTGCATCTCTAAGATAAATGATTTCTTGAAATAAGTGGAATCGTCTGAGAATGTATTTAGATTTATGATAAAACTGTGATTCCTTTGTTTGAGCTATGACTCTATTATTGTTGAAATAGAGACTAATAGGATTAACAATACTATAGACCACAACAAGTTCAAAAATGAACTTATAAATCCAAATCGCCCCTTGGCAATGTACTCATATTATGTTATACAATCAACTACAATACTTTGTTTTAAGCTTCCAACTAATTGTACTACCATTTAAATAAAAAAAACAAATCCTTATTAAGATTCAAAATAGTCATAATCTTTTAAAAAACGTGCATTACTATATCCTCTAACAATGAACTCATTATCTCCTTTATAAACTAAGAACATTTCTTTAGTCTTTCTCATGCACTTAAGAATATTCTTGACAATTGCCTAATGTTTTTCACTTGGATCATATTGATATCTACTACAAATACTTAAAGCATACGAGACATCAATCTTTGTGCATAACATAACATACATGATTCAAAGCATATAGATTTTGGCTTATCTTATCCTTTTCTTTTTATGTCCTATGAAACCTCTTGTTAGAGAGATATATCTCATGAGTCATGGACAACAACCTTTTCTTTAACTCATTCACATTGATTCTTTTTAGTAGCTTGTACATGTACGTGCTTTAACTTAGTATAATCTGCATATACAATCGATCATGATAAATCTTAATACTGAGAATGTAGGCTACTTCTTTTGAGTCTTTCATGAGTAAACACATGGATAACCAAGCTTTTAAGTCTATAAATATGGTATATCATTTCCAATAATCAAGATATCATCGATATACAATACCAGAAATTATTTCATACTCGCACTGACTTTTTTATGCACACATGGTGATGAAACCACGTACAAGAATGAACATGGTGTATCTAGCTTGGGTCGATTGAATCTTTCTAGAAGAGAAGTTAGATGTGGTAGACATGAAGCCACGAACTCAAGAGATCCATTATCAATTACAATTAGATTGATTGCAAAGGTTAGAGCTAAGAAAATACTAGTGGCTTTAATTGGGCTAATTGAAGAAACTTAGACTAAGGGCAAAACCCTTGAAGTTGATTACATGCAAGAGAGAGCTAAAAGGCTTATCAATCTTATTTAAGTTTAAATCCA
>JAJEJH010000254.1:37838-61223 GCA_026122585.1 Anacardium occidentale
GAATAAATATGTAATTGATTCATTAATAACTTCATTTGAGTGAATCAATTAATCTTGACAATAATTGGTGTAATGATCTTAATCCTAAGTGAATAATTTTCTCTATGATCATTGGTTTGTTTATTTTGATATAATAAAGGATGAAAATTTTTTTGACTTTCAACTTAATACAAATAGATCCAACAAGCCCCATAAAATAATACCTAAGCACAATATTGACAAAGACAAACAAGCTTATGTCATTAGAGCCTAAGTAACTACTATGGTTGTGACTTATAAGCTCTCTACTAAATTGGTATTATTTCAAATCAAATTAAATTCAAACATAGTCACAAGTAACCTCTAGTAGTCATCTAATTAGCAGAGTGTTAACAAACATCTCTAACTTGATCAACTCAATAGTTAATACACAATATAATTTTTTTATCACATTATGTCTCTCAAGACTGAGACATAGATTCATGTTTATTATAGTAACTCTTTGTATAATTAGATATATGTTCAAACTGAATACATTAAATTAGGTAACAACATATTCCTATTATAGCTATAGATTTATTGGTTATAAACATTCTTTATTGAGACACCATCCTCATGCTAAAAAAAGATGAATCTTTTGTTGATCTACCATAGCTTTTGTATTAATCATGATACAGTCAATCAATCACTTTTATAATACTCCAGTTATGGCAGTATATTTGATGACATCAAACTATATCACTTCTAACACAAGACGATCTAACAACCTCAAGTTAAAGGATCATATGTTTATATCAAGTTAAGAGAATATTTCTATAGACATAAGAGTCACCATTTATGTAAAATCCTTTTTATGAGTTGTTCAAAGAGCATAACCACTAAATCATACACCTATGTGTTACACCAAGTAGCAAACAATAGTTTCAACAAGACAAACTGTCTCACATTTCAGTGGGATTATTCTATACTATGATAATTTTATCACCATCACTTATATTTTAGGTCATAATGATGTCAAAATTATGAAAGATTATAGTACGACCACTAATGAGTGCATAGAAAAAGCATGATTAATAAACTAATTTCCTCGCCTTGGTTCTACCATACTAAGAACATATTACATGCATCAAACATCATATAATAGAAAATACCTTTTTTATTAACAATCAATAAAATATATCAGTTATAATAGATACATAGCTATATGGCACCTATCATAACAATTTCTCACTCACACTAAAGTCAATCATACATATACTAAATGTCATATGTGACTATATGTCTATCATGCTACTGCTATGATAGGGATTTGGTTAATAAATCAACCAAATTATCATCTGTGTCAACTATTTCGATTTATGCATCTCTAAGAGAAATGATTTCTTGAAATAAGTGGAATCGTCTAACAATGTATTTAGATTTATGATAAAACTGTGATTCATTTGTTTGAGATATGACTCTATTATTGTTGAAATAGAGGCTAATAGGATTAACAATACTAGAGACCACAACAAGTTCAAAAATGAACTTATAAATCCAAATTGCCCCTTGGCAATGTACTCATATTATGTTATAGAATCAGCTACAATACTTTGTTTTAAGCTTCCAACTAATTGTGCTACCATTTAAATAAAAAACAAATCCTTATTAGGTTCAAAATAGTCATAATCTTTTAAAAAACGTGCATTACTATATCCTCTAACAATGAACTCATTATCTCCTTTATAAACTAAGAACATTTCTTCAGTCTTTCTCACGCACTTAAGAATATTCTTGACAATTGTCTAATATTTTTCACTTGGATCATATTGATATCTACTACAAATACTTAAAGCATATGAGACATTAATCTTTGTGCATAACATAACATACATGATTCAAAGCATATAGATTTTGGCTTATCTTATCCTTTTCTTTTTATGTCCTATGAAACCTCTTGTTAGAGAGATATATCTCATGAGTCATGGACAACAACCTTTTCTTTAACTCATACATGTTGATTCTTTTTAGTAGCTTGTACATGTACATGCTTTAACTTAGTATAATTTGCATATACAATCGATTACGATAAATATTAATACTAAGAATGTAGGCTACTTCTTTTGAGTCTTTCATGAGTAAACACTTGGATAACCAAGCTTTTAAGTCTATAAATATCGTATATAATTTTCAATAATCAAGATATCATCGATATACAATACCAGAAATTATTTCATACTCGCACTGACTTTTTTATACACACTTGGTGATGAAACCACGTACAAGAATGAACATGGTGTATCTAGCTTGGGTCGATTGAATCTTTCTAGAAGAGAAGTTAGATGTGGTGGACATGAAGCCACGAACTCAAGAGATCCATTATCAATTACAATTAGATTGATTGCAAAGGTTAGAGCTAAGAAAATACTAGTGGCTTTAATTGGGCTAATTAAAGAAACTTAGACTAAGGGCAAAACGCTTGAAGTTGATTACATGCAAGAGAGAGCTAAAAGGCTTATCAATCTTATTCAAGTTTAAATCCATATTAAAGGACCATATTACCCATGGGAAGCTTAGATGTGTAAGGCTAAGTGCTTGTTGGGTTCTGAATGAGTTAGATGCCTAACCTTAGGAGTGTTGGGGCTTAGCTTTGTTTTATTTTCTAATTAATGTAATAATGGGTTGAACTAAATATTTAATAGCCCAAGTTTTTAATTAATAGTTGCTTTTAGGTTTAGCTAAGTTGTTAATTGATAATGGGCTTAATTAAAACGTTTGACTATTGGGTTTTCCTTGTTAGGTAAGGATTAGAGTTTCTTTAATGCTTTCTTCATATATAAGTAAGTTTTAAACCCTTATAACAGCAGCCTATGAGTTAAAATTACACAAATTTCAAAATTCAAACCTGAATTCTTTGAATCAACGTGAACTTATTAAGAATTAATTCTTGTGGCATTCAAGACTTATCAATCACCATTGATTGTAGCATCTCTTTCATACAAAGGTTCGAGTAAATTTATTTGTTTCATGTTAAGGCCTTTCAAATTTGATTTAGCTTTAAAGGGTTTGAGTCAAATCAATCATGTGTGCATCGTCAATGGGGTTTACATCATATGGCTCATTTTGGCTTTTATGAATCTGAACTCATGAACAATTTTATCAAAATGAATATTTCAGCTCCATGAAGCTTGTTTTAGTCCATAAATTATGACAATATATATATATATATATTATTAATTTATAATCGTATCTAAACCATGAAGGAAAACTGTACAAAATATACATATAAACTATAGATCTTATGACCCCAAAACGTAATGTTATATCATAGGTGAAAACCTAATCTAAAACATATTCCATCCATAATCGTTTCCTAGCCTGCTTTAGCTACCCAAACATGACCGATAAGAAAAAAGAAAATTTAGAGAATAAGTAATGAGTCACTTAATAAACATTATTTATTCTTATAATTGTTCATCCTCTTATCGTTTAGTATCAGTGTCTTCTTTTAATTCTTATATTATTTCTTGTTTTATATATATATACAAATTTTAAGTTAAAATGATGTAAGAAAAGGGTAAGACTAGTATTCTGTCCTATAATACCATATATTTGTATAATTTGTTTTTTATATAAAATTGTATAAGTGGATAATTTTTTTATATTTTAATTAATTTTCCTTTATATTTGAGCCTCCCACAAATGAAAATCTAATCCTGGTCTTAGCCTCATTAGGCGGCCTAATTTGGGTTCATGAGGACCAGGCAGATATGGTCCTCTCTCATTTAATGAACATGCCTAAACTGATAACTACTTAACATAATTAAATCTATCTTATAAAAAAACTCATGCCAATCTATTCTTCATAAATGTCAACAATGTCTGACCATAAAAATCTTTTAAGAGAAAATATTAAATCATGATGGGGACAAAAATAAATCATTTTGGCAGAGAAATTCATTATTTGTAATGACAAAAGAGCACAATTTGACACATGATAAATTTTGGAATTTTGTGCACCAAATTATTAATTTTGACAAATAAAAAAATTATTAAATTAAAGAGAAATAAATATTTTACATCTTATATTCAAGATGATTTCATAAATTAATTTTATCTAGAATTTGTCATAATTCTTAATAATAAAGTTACAAAAACACTAAAAGACTATTTTACACCTAAGGTCTATTGAAATGGTAAATTTTTATTTGTTAAATTTTAAAATATTGAATTTTTTACTCATATATGAAAGTCAACAATTAGTTTTAATGATCGAAAAGTATTTATGTTATTTAAGTTATAAATATTATTTTTTTAAAACTTTATTAAGAGTAAATATATTTTCTTTATATTATTTAAAAAATTATCATATATATTTATATATTTTAAAATATATTATAGTATTAGTTTTTTATAATAAAACATTATATCCCTAATTTATTATATTTTTAAAGTGTAATTGTCATTTTTAAATTACTAAAAAGCATATTAAAATTCTAAAAACACTCTTAAACTTTTTTAAATTTTTAGAAAAGCCTTTAAAATTTCATTAACACCTAAAATTTTCAAAATTTGTTATGTACCTCCAAACATACGATTTTATATTATTAATGCCCCTATTTATATTTGTACTAATAGAATTTTTATTTTTTTTAATTGAAATTAATATAAATTAAAGTAAAAAATTGTTTAATATTTTTTTGGGTCAAAATGTTATTTAGTTCGAGGGCATTTGTATCTTTTTAGTAACTTTATAAAAAAAATTAAAGGAATTTGTTAAGAAACTTAATAAATGAGGAAAAAAAATTATTTTTTTAACTTAAGAAATGAGAATTTGTCATTTCTTTAAATCTTATATGAAAAATAATTATGTGACTTAAAAAAAAAAAAAATTCTTTCATGAATTAACATCACCTTCTAAAGGGCAAGAGATATTGATAATGAAATTAATAGACATTAAGACAAATATGATGAAATACTTTAATACGACTAACATTAACATGAAATCTTTAAAGTTTAAATCAAAAAACTTCTTGAATACATTCTAACGACGTTCTTGACTTGAAAGATCTACATCTAATATTAAATAAAATAAAATAAGTATATAAATTACATTTCATGTCAGCTTTCTATTTGAAAATTCATTTATAACCTATGGGTTTTATCCCTTCAAGTACATCCATCAAGGTCCAAACTTAGTTTTGGTACATAAAGTTTATTTCAGATTTCATTGCTTTAAACCATTTTTTAGAGCTTGGATCTATCATAGCTTCAACATAGGTCTCTCCTACTACCATAAGTATTTATTGCCCTTGTTTTCTCATGTATCAACTGTTGAACCTCTATGTGTTTTGATGATAACAAAAATGATGTTAAAATGACTAATATGTCCTGGCATGGATGATAACATGACCAAAATAGGACAAAGATAATTTTATGCTATGCAGGCAAAATGTACGGCCGTGAATATGTAATGTACGCCCATACATAGTGCAAATTGAGCTCGTACATGGATTTTCACGCCCCCGTAACGCTGCCCGTGCACGGTTCTGTAAAATTGATATTGGTCATTCACGCCCGTACACGTAACATGTACGCCCGTGAAATACCAATTCCAGGTCAGTCACGAGCATGGTCGTCCCGTGAGTGCGTCGTACATAAGTCAAAGTAGTCAAACCGTATGTACGCCCGTACGTATTTGAATCACGCCCGTGAATATGCAAGGGGAGTCACGCCTATGAGTTACGACTAGTTATGCCCGTGCAAAGTCAAGGTTTCAAGAGGCTAAAACACTGTACGCCCGTGACTAATGTATGTACGCCCGTACATAGACAAAATTTGAAGTGTACATAAACTCGTACAGGGTGTCGTGCATGACCCCGTACTCGATTCTGGAAAATGAAGAGACACAAATGTACGCCCGTACATTTTAGTGTCACGCCCGTACATGAGCTGGCGCCAAGAAAAATTAGCCGTTGGGAGAACTGCTCAAGCATTAATTGACGAGGTCACGCCCGTAAAGGTGTGTGCACGCCCGTACATGAGAGCAAACTTTCAACTTTAGCTGCTCCAACGGATCTATTTGGTCTCCAACGGATCTATTTGGTCTCCAACGGATTCCTACTTTTTCCAGCAAGCATGGAGCTATAAATTAGAGGCTCTTTGAAGTGAGAAATGTAGGAAAACAAGTGCACCAATCTTAACCTCAATTTTCTCTCAATCTCACTCATTCTTTCATTCCTCACATTGCTAAATTTTGAGGAAATTTGTTTGTGCAAATTATTTATCAGCCTTAGAGAGGCAAATTTGTTCATATATCTTGCTTACAACAATCTTTGGGCGCAATCCCGTATAACTAGTGTTAAGGGCGAAATTCCCTTGAATCAAAACTATTGTGCGGGCGAAATCCCGGATCAACTATTGTAAGCGGTTGGGCGCAATCCCGATTCAACTAGTGGAAACTTCAAGAGGTTTTGCTTGAAGAAGTGGACGTAGGAGGCTTGTGTTCAAAGCTCCGAACCACTATAAAATTGGCTGAGCATCTCTTTCCCTTACTCTATTTAATTTGTGCTTATGTTGTTCAATTGCTTGGTGGTGATTAATTGATAATATATGCATAGTTGAGTTGATAGAATAGGAAAACGTTTTTGATATTGATAAATTTTTTAAATAACCTATTCACCCCCCCTCTAGGTTATTTGCCATATTGTTTTAGGGGTTTTACATCAACCAATCTTGGCTTGCACTAGCTTGCACTCCAATGTTGCACTCACTTTCATTAGTTTTCTCATAATCTGATTCGTCATCAAGAATATCGCCCGTCTCATTCTAACGATCGAATGACCCCCAAGTCAATTTTGTGTCCTTACATCCTTAAAGTCAATCCTTTGTATCAATATAAAATTGCAGAATTTACGTTTCTCTCTCACACTAGCATTAAACCTCTCTTTTTCTTCTTTTTCCTATTTTATATGTGTATCTATCACTTGAACAAATTGCATGTAACTTATTATTGTTTTCAGACTAACAATAAGATAGAAAGTTGAAGGTACCTTTTTACTCCTAGTAGACAAAACCATAATTGCATAAAAATTGTAATAATCCTGAATCTTATATCGAACAACTAACCTTATACTTTCATAATTTTTATACACGTAGAGTCATAATAACTTCTATCAATATTTAACTAAATACTTAATTACTTCAATAAATCTTTATAATCAATTGTCATCACAATACTTATTAATCTTTATTCCTCTCCTTCATATATTGTCCTATTGTTGTATCCCTATTAGGTTACCTAACTCTAAACACATTTCTAAAACAACTTTAATGTTTGAATTCAGGAAAATTTGAATTTACCCCTAATTTATCCCCCTATGATTTATCAGTTGTACTTTATTTACCTCTAATTTATTCCCAGTTTACCATTTACCTCTAGCTACCCTCCAACTTGAGGTTTCCCCCTGTTCACCCCCAATTTATCTCTTACCCTCATGTTTACCTTATGTTTATTGTAGTTTACCTTTGTCTTTACCTCTGGTTTTACTTTTCAATTTACAATTTACTCTTGGTTTATCCCCTATATTACTCTTTAATTCACTACTTACCTTACATCGATTTATTGTTTGCCCTCTACCATTTTCAAAATTGGCTTATACTATTACCATACCCAACCAATACATAACGAATCACACACAAATTGAACAAAAAATAAGCGTTATCTAACCATTTATAATTATATCTATTTAATGTTACTTAAAATTTATAATATGATAGATTTCAAAATTAACTTACACCATCTTATTGATATTTATTGCAAACATTATAATGAAGTCATGTTTACTTGAATCAAAAGTTTGATATGGCAACCTTCAACTTTCTCAACCAAATTATCAAACTCCCCTTATGATTTTTTTTTTTTTTAGATAAAAAAAATTTGTATGTAAAGTATAAACAGAATTTAAATTAAAAGGATTTCAAAGAAGATTAAGCCTATTACTCTCTTATGATATGATAAATTTGTATAAATCTATTTTCTTATAAAATCATATAAACAAATGATTTTTTTATTTTTATTTTTTTTGTATATTTTCATTAATTTCCCTTTATATTTTTGCTTGCCAAAAATTGAAAAGCCAATCTTGCTTTTAGCCTCATTAATGGGCCTAATTTGGGGTCACAGGGGCTAGCCAGATATGCTCCTTTCCAATTCAATAAGCATACCTAAACTGATAACTATTTAACATAATTAAATCTTACTTATAAAAAAAGTCATGCTAATTTATTCTTCATAAATGTCAAAACTGGTTGCCCATAAAAACCTTTTAATAGAACATATTCAATCATGGTGGGGACAAAAATAAATCATTTTGGCAGAGAAATTCAATTTTTGTAATGACAAAGTGGGCAATTTGACACATAATAAAAATTTTGGAATTTTGAGCACCAAATTGATAATTATTCCAAATAAAAAGATTTTTAAATTAAAGAGAAGCAAATATTTTACATCTTGTACTCTAGATGTTTTCATAAATTAATTTTATCCAGAATTTGGGATAGTTCTTAATAATAAAGTTACAAAAATGCCAAAAGACTATTTTCCAGCTACCATCTAACGAAGTGATAAAATTTTATTCGCTAAATTTAAAATAATTAATTTTTTACTCATTTGTCAAAATTAATAATTAATTTAAATAATCAAAAGATATTTATGTTATTTATCCAAATATTATAATAGAGGTATATTTGAAATATAAATGTCATTTTTTAAAATTTTATTAAGAGTAAATAGATATTTTTTTTATATTATTTCAAAAACTATCATATTTACCTCATAATTTTAAAAATAAATTATAATTTTAATAGTTTACAATAACAGACTTATACCCCTGATTTGTTATATTTTTAGAATGTAATTATCATTTTTTAAATTATTAAGGGGTATATTAAAATTTTAAAAATTTAAAAAACAATCCTAAACTTTTTTAAATTTTCAAAAAATTCTTTAAAATTTCATTAATATCTAAACTTTTAAAATTTATAATTTACTTCCAAATATGCGATTATATATTATTAATGCCTTTATTTATTTTTGTATTAATAAAACTTTTTATTATTTATAGTTGAAATTAATATAAAATAGAGTAAAAAAATGTTCAATAAAATTTTTGGGTCAAATACAGGGCATTCATATCTTTTTAAAATTTTACAAAAAAATTATAAAAAATTTATTAATAAAGTTAATAAATAATTTAATATTTAATACTTTTAAACTTAACGAGTAAGAATCTATTATTTTATCAAACTATAGAGAAAAAATAATCATTTCACTTTAAAAAATTAACTTCTTTTGTGGATTAACGTCACATGTTAAAGATATTAACGACGAAATTAATGAATAATAAAATAAATGTAATGAAATACTTTATTATGATTGACGTTAATGTGAATCTCGAAAGTTTAAATCAAGAAACTACTTAATCACATTCTAACCATATTTTTGACTTTAACAATCTATATTTAATATTAAATAAAATAAAAAAGTATTTAAATCACGTTCTAAGCATGTTCATGTGCTTGATCAACTAAAAAAAATAAATTTAAAGTCAATTTAAAGCCACCTTTTTCATGAGGACAAACCCATTCGGGGTCAGGATGTCCCTTTCCACATACAAGATTAACTTTCCGCGTGTAAATTGAGAATTGGATTGCCCGCTCCTTTTTCATTGTGAGTTTAACCTAATTTTCCTGATGCCCCACGTCCATACTTTTCAATTTTAATTTTTAATTAATATCACACACACACACACACACACACACACACATATATATATATATATATATTCTGTTAAAAAATATTTAGAATTTTATAATTATTTTAATAGAAAATTTAAATAATAAAAATTAAATAAAATATAATTTTTTTCACTTTTTTTTCGCTTTTACAAAACTACTTCAATTTGTGTAAGTAACTATTTATGTGTTATACACACAGTATATATGAAATTCAAAATCACTTATTTTCAATTAATACGTATGTAGAAAACAAGCGTAGATGTCAATATATATGCGTATGAATCGAATATGATCATAGAGATAGATTTCAATATTGTCAAAGATTTTCAGCAATTCTGACAACATAAATAGCCGAAAAAATATGTAAAAAGTCGTATTTCATAATTTACGTATTATAGTATAAGAAATTTGGATATTTAGTATGAATTTTGATGTAAAAATGAGTACGTTTTATGATTAAAAATATTCGTCCAAATTGAACAATTTGAGTAAAATGTGATGATACTTTTAATTGAGATAATGTACAATAAGTTTAAATAATGTAGAGAAAGACGTTTGGAATTTTATATAATTGTTTAATGGTCAAAAATATAGTACTCGTGAAAATCTTCATCAATACATGTAATTTACTGTAATACGTGTGTTCGCATATAATCGGTAGAGCTAAAGATGAAGGAATGCAAAAAGTTATCATTTTTTTTATACATGCATATTACGCATTATACGTGTACCATAGTGTAATATCCCAATGTTAGAATAGTCTTTTTTGGCTAAAAATGAAGGTTAAAAGTGAGATTTTGTTATAAGAAATAAAATTCAAAGAGCTCAAGGGTGAAATAGTCATTTAAAAACTATATGTGGCATGTGTATGAGTTTTTTCAGAAGACTATTTCATACGCAATGTAAAAAGAGAAGGACATTTGTGATTTTCTTGACACACGACTATATGCCTCAGCACACGATCATGCATCCTAGTGTGTTCGTTGTTGTATATAAAGTCATTTTTTTCATCTTTATTAGATATTCAATTTACCCAGATTTCTTCTTCTTTCTAGAGAGAGCATCCAGCAACAACAAATCTAACTAGAGAGTGAGATTCAATTAAAGAGAGAGATATAGCATCCATGGCAAGAGGTGAGTGTTTCTTACCTCTGTTTCCCTTATTTTATATAATGTGTTCTCTGTTGTGTTGAGTTGTGATGTTGTTGGTTGATATTTGATGTTTGAGTAATATGAATAAGAAATAAGATAAAAGAATAAAGAGGAAATGATGAAGCTTTTGGTTTAAAAGCATGTGTGATATGTGAATGCCTTGAAAAAGGATTTGATGTGGATGTTGATGAGATTTAGTGTTATTGATGTAAATATTATGTGCAAAAATAGTTTAATGATGTTATATAAGTGTTTGTGTAGGTTTTATTGTGATTGAGTAAGTTTGGATGATAATAGCTTAGATTTGGAAATTTCAAACGTGATATTATAGAAACAAAGCATGACACACGACTGTGTACCCACAAGCGCACAACCATGTAGTCGTATTTATATCACAATAATGTATGTTGACCGTGTACGACTGGAAAAGCATGAGAACACGATCGTGCTTATAAGGTCATAGTCGTGTGCTAACACTAGCAAAACAAGATTGTGCAAGAAATCACAATCATGTTAAGCGAAGAGTCTATAAGGCCATACAATGCAAGAATACGACTGTTTGTCAACATGCATGACCATATGCCCTATAGTAAACAATCGTGTAGTAAGTAGAATTTACAGAATAAATCATAAAACTTCAGTAAGCTATTCTAATACACACATAACTTAATAATATGAAAAAAAAAAAAAAAGATATCATATATGATAAGCATCACATAGCATGACATGTCAAACAAAGTTTTGAGAAATGGATCTGAGGATTCATACACATATTTTTAAAGTAGAAAAATACAATATTTGGACATCATTTTAGGAGTGGATACGAGAAGACACATATGAGTTTGCATGTTCGTTTGAGAAGGAAACCATCATCCATTAGAAATGACATAGTCTTTGATCAAGCTCGTTAGAGAAAGTATTGATTATGCACTAGTAGATTGTTAGTAAAATTAAACTCAGACGACTAAGGTGTCAAATCTCTATATTCATCAATCTGATCAGCGTAACAAGTCACAAAAATTATAATAGAATATAAACATATTTGTGGGTAGACATGAGAAATACTTACTAAGTAATTTATTACTCACTCCCCAAAGTTTATTTTTGTTGCAGGTCAATGATTTTGAGACTGATCTGGATACGAAGTGGTTGAAGATGAGATACAGTTTTGTAGCAGATAACATGTTCATGACTCGCATGTTTTATACAATTTCCATATATGATATTTTCCAGTATGTGACACAGTATTCTCAATACCTTATCATTATTTTCATGTTTAAGCTTCTATTTGCATATTTTTAGTTCAGTATCTATGGTATTCTAGTTATATATTAATGATAATAATGTGAAAAAAATAGAAATAATAATAATAATAATAATAAATGTAAAATTTACAGTAATATATTGTAGGGACTCTTACACATAATACGTACGAAAATATAAGATAGATGATTTTAAATTTTACTCGTAATACTTATATCACATGTGTATAAATACACCAAAAATGAGAATGGTTTCGTAAAAATGAAAAAAAAAAAGTGAATAGAATTATTTTTTATTTAATAAAATTGATTATTTAAATTAATTTTTTAATTTTAATTGTTTTAAAATCCAAAAAAGTATCATTTTATATATTAATCTTCGCTATTGCTAAATTTCTTGGGAACACAATTAACTATTATAAATATTAATTGTGGTCCTAATAAATCAATTTAAAGTTTAATAATTAAAGTCAATTGATCTCTCAAATTTTTTAATATTATTAAGGATTTTTTAGAATCTTGAGGAGCGAACCACAGCAGCCGGGCAGGATTCGAAATCCACGTGGCCGGGCTAACATTTTGTTTGTCAACAAGGACCCACCAATGTGGGGTCCAATCCTCTTTGTCATCTTGAAATCAAGACCTTTCATTGGTGAATATTGACCACGATCATAACAGCATACGATTTCAAAGGCTATCATGATCATGGGTGGGCGGGCCATGACGGTTGATGGCGAAACAATTATTGATAGAAGAACAATGGAT
Organism: Anacardium occidentale; assembly: GCA_026122585.1. Lineage (NCBI taxonomy): Eukaryota > Viridiplantae > Streptophyta > Magnoliopsida > Sapindales > Anacardiaceae > Anacardium > Anacardium occidentale. The sequence goes on from JAJEJH010000254.1 coordinate 50,774, forward strand.
GTCGTACACTCTCAATCTACCGAATCATTCAACTCAACAATAAATTAAAATGAAATCTGAAGCACTGAAGATTCTCCCGAATCAAAAAAATTAATATAAATATTTAAATTAATTTATAATTAAACTTTCAAGGTTTAAGTCTCGATCTTAACTTAAATACCTTAATAATACCTACAAGGTTTTTAAACTAAGAACTTCCACAAAATCACTATAATTATTTTCACATATCTTATCATAGTAGCAGGGTACCAAAATTTAGTGAAATTATTATCTATAGTTGAATATTATAATTTGATTTGAGAAACTAGATTTTCTATCAGAAAGGGAATTTTTTTGATAAAAATAAAATATAAATAAAGACAAAAATAATTAAAAACTTATTCAGTTAATGATGAAATAGTTATATCTTTGATCTATTTTCTCTTTGATTTTTCTCTTTCTTTACATGTCTTTTAAATGTTTAAATATTGAATTACTTTTAAAATTTTAAATTATTACAAATATGTTTTGATATTAAATAAATATTTTATTATTCTCTTAATAAATATAATGAGAGGAATATGAAGAGAGTTTTTTCCTTAGGGATGATGAGGAGAAAAGGTCTTTATATTATAGATAGAGAAAGATTTCCTCTGTGGGAATGAATATTGAGATGAAGATTCTTCATCATTTTTGTTTCAACATTAGATTGGGGACAGAAAAAGATTTATCTTATAAATATCGAGATTAAAATATTTAATCACTATCTGTTTCGTTGTCATCTCTATTTTAGTCACTATAATCAATAAAAAGAATTAAATTGTGTCTGTTTAGTCAAATTTAGAGAGAATTACATTTATATCCCTATGGCTTCAATGTATTGAGTTAAAAAGGTTTACTTGGCATTCTAAGCATTTTGGTAAATTGGGTTAAAGAAACTTAAATGGAGGTCTATTGAATATGAAGAGTCTTTGTTATAGGGCAACTTGTGAAGTCAATTGAATTGTGTAACAAGGTAGAATGTGGAGAGGTGATGTTGAGTGATGAATTGAATTTGTTGGATTGCAAGCTCCAAATTCAATCAAGTCAGCATGTACTTCCACCAAATAGAGCCCACTAGAACTTGTCAACCACATCGAAAAATGACCGAAAGGAAAAATGCTCGAAATTCTTACAAGAGAAAATAAGGATTCTCTATCATCTCTCAATCAAATGCGAGACAAAGACTAAAAAAAGTTTTTTCTGTGAGGACAGAAACAAGAATTAAGGTATTCAGACCCTATCTGTTTCATTGTAATCTCTAACTTAGAGTCTTCTTTTTCATCTTCACTTAATCATATAATCTTTCCAATCAATTTGGAATATAGAAATATGACATCTTAGGAACTAAAAACTCATTCTTTCTGGCTCTATGTTATAAAATAATTCTTATTTTTGAAAAGAAAATAATGGAAACAAAAGCCTTTCTTGCTTCCACCCCAACTCAATAATCTTTGAACAAACCACATACCTAACCTTTGAACTATTTCGTATATGATAATCGCTTATGTAAATCTGACTCTGCATAAAACAAGAAACAGTTCATTCAAGTTGATATATTGTAACAGGACTTTTACATTGGAAAAGGGATACCTTTACCTTATGGGTACAAAATAGGTACCAAATAGCCCAAGAAGATTCACAAAAGTCATCACAAGTTGGTAAGAAAAACACTAGTCCCAGCGAAATGAAAGCACTTTCGCAAAGTGAGGAGGGAAAAAAAAAAAAAAAAAAAGAGTGAGAGAAAGAAAATGGAAGTAAGCTGCGCAACTCGGTCAATAATAAATAAACAAATAAATTTAACTGCACCATGTTGTTGTTGTTGTTGTTGTTGTCGCTAGAGTTGACAAATTACCAAAACTTCTGCAACAAAAGAGGCAGTTAAGATCTAACAAAGTAAAATTTCTCATCCATCTGCTATAAAACCACCATCTTCCCCACTTGATGGACCCCAAAACCCTGCTTTGCTTTCTCTTTCGTGCTCCTGGTTTAGTTTAGGCCATCAAAACAGATTTGAAATTTGCCACAAATGAAAATTTATTGGTCTTTTGAGTAGTCCTGGATAACTTTTTCTAAGCTATGGTCCATCTGAGTCACCATGAATGGAACAAAACCAACCGAAAAACTTGTCAGTGACACCATCTGGAATATGTTAGTTTTCGAGTGTACCTTAATATCTGACCTTTATCTTTTCTAGGTTCGGTACTCACCCATCATCATGTCCATGTTCCATTTAATATTCTTCAGTTGGGTCCTTCTGTCTCTAGGTTATTCTGTTTTTGTTAGCTCGGGCTCTTCCTGGTGCCCACAACAGATTTTCCAGCAATCTGGGAGGACGTTTGAGCAAAAAACTGATAGGTTCTGGGAATTCAGAGAGCAAACCAACACTTGGGTTGAAGTGGAACTCCCTTATGATCTTGTTTCTTGTGTTAATGAAAACTGTTCTAAAGTGGGTTTTATTGATCACAGAACAGCAAACTCCAAAGAAGAAGAGAAGGAAAATTTGAGAAACAAAGATGGTACTGGTGGTGGCGACAGTGGTGGTGGTGGAGTTGTTGAGGATATTTCTGATGTTGTTTTGCATCTAAGAAAAAGAATTTCTCTGACAAGAATGTCAGAAACATCCATCTGGATTACAGGTGTGAGTGGTTCTGTGTATGAAAGGTTTTGGAATGGAGTTCAGTGGGTGCTCGCTCCCCATGATTTGCCACCTGCAGCAGGCCCTGCAGTGGCTCTGTTCATTGTCAATCAAACAATTCTTGCTCTTTCAGAAGCAGGAGCTCTTTATCAGGTATCATTTGTTTCAGAATTCTGAAAAATTTCTAATCTGTATCCAACTGTTCATTCCTGATATTATTCAATCTCCTTCAGATGCAACTCAGTGAGAACTCACAGCCACTTTGGGTAGAGTTCATACCTGCAGTTTATCAAACCACAAATAAAGAATCAGAAACGATCCAAATAAAGTCTGGTGTTGTTTCATATGACGGGGAGTGAGTAATTCTGTTTAGCTCCAAAGTTTCACAACTTTTTGTAAGCAGTTTAATTAGTACTCTTGATTAGTTTCCAATGACAAAATCATTGGTTCAAATCAAAGGGATGCACTCAAACCTCCATTATTTAAGGTGGTTAAGAGACGAATCCGAACCCCACGGAGGAAAGTGGGCCTGAGATGTAACATTTGAGTATCATCTTGCTGATTGTTATGCACTGCTTTGCAGGAGGGTTTATTTCTGCACAAAAAATGGATTGTTGTTAGAACTTTCTGAGGTTGAACCTCCCAGGTAAAACTCTAATACAAGTTAGAGCTATCATACTAACTCCAGTTCTCTAAATATGAATTCTAGTCTCTATTTATTCTGTAGATCCCAATGAGGAGACTCTAATGTTCACTGCTATAAACATAGAACAGATGGGTAAACCATGGTCGACCACCTGGTGCAAACGTTGCAGCAATAGCTGATGCTGCTGGTATTAGACCAGAAGTTGTATATACTATAAGGTAATCTCTCAGACGCCCTGTTTGAGGACATAAGTGATATTATTTGAGCTAAAAATGAGCCTATAAAATGCAGTTCTACAGGTGATCTGTATGAATATGATGGAGCCTCGAAGCCTTCCTGGAAGAAGCATATATGGAGCAAAGCAACAACAGACAACACTTCTTTGACACCGTCAATAGGGTGTACTGTGTATGGCTTGATTGGGGACTCTATCTCTCTGTTTCTTTTAACTAAGGTAGTCTGATGACAGTTGTTAAGATGATATCAGTATCCATAAGAATTCAGAACAAAAAACATTTGCAGTTTCCACATAAATTAAATATTAATATCGATTTGCCAAGCCTAGAAACTTTTGTACCTGAGTATGCTCTAAATTCATTTTTCTTTCCATGATTGTAAATTTACAGGGAGGTAAATTGGTAGAGAGACGGATACAGCAAAGGAAGTGGAAATGGATAGTCCATGGAAGTCCAAAGGATCATTTTCTGACATCGATAACACCAGTTCTGCAAGATGAATCAAACGAGATGTTTTCATTATTTTTCACTACATCTGTAGGAACTGTGTCTGAGTGTCGAATATCAAAACAAACAGGTGAGTCAAGTTGGTATTATAAGAAAAGAATGGCTGAATTTTACGTATCTTTCTAGCTTCTAATTGTCATATATGTGATATCCTGGATGTGGAAATTTTATGTGAAGACAGGTACTGCTCAAGAGAAGCAAGTTCTTGAAGGATGGATATCTCATGTGCATCCGCCACAAGCGAAAGTTGCAAGAGGTGTTGCTGGGCTGCCATTTCAAGTTGGCAGGATACTGTTTCCACTGGATGATGGAAGACTTGGAGAATTGCATCTATCAGGACTCGGTGGCGAAAACTCAGGGCCAAATAATCAATTTAATGTCAGAAGAAAGGCATCAATTAAGTATGTCTGGTCTATTTTAGATGCCCCCGAGACTGAAGGATGGAATGCAGAGTACTGCACAGAAGAACGCGGGCCTATGAATTGCATTACAGGCATAAAAGACGAACCAAATGAATCAGGACTTACAAGAATGACTAGAAGGCGGAAGAGTAACGAAGTACAATATAATTATGCATTTCCAAGTCCATCACTTGGGAGGCCAGAGAACACTATGGAAGAGTATAGTTTACCCGATAATTGGATCAACACTAACTTTCGTTTGAGAGTGATGCATGGAGGCATATCATTCTTCCTCATAACAGATGATGGTTTTACTTTTGAGTATCTTTTTGCTGAAAATATATGGCTTTGGCTGAGGCATGACCACTCAACACCTATGAAAGGGGTGCTGGGAAACTACAATGGAAGCTTATATTTGGTCGACAAATACGGCAATTTGTTTATCAGAGAAAGGAGCAACACTGAGCTGACGTGGATAAATTGTACTGCAATGAGGAAAGGAAAGCAAGTTATAGGAGGTCCCCCCTGGGATGGAATGACAGGCAAAGCCATGAAAGTTACAGCAGAAGATGCACTCTTCTTTGTGAGCAAAAATGGAAGATTACTACAGTTCACAGTAAGTCCCAAAAACCATATAAAACAAGTATGTCAATTAGCTCAAGTACTGCAAATACGAAACAAGATAGATATATGGGCAATGCTCCTTTACTTTGGTGGTTCAGATTCTCAGAATGATACAAACACATACGTTAACATTAAGCAGTTAGAATTTATTTATTTTATTCCATATAGTTCATCACACATAATAAGTACAGGAAAATTTTCAACGCAATCCATAGCAGGCTTTCATATATTCATTAGTCATTACCATCATCAATGTCAAAATTGTGAAGCGTGTCACTATCTCTGTTCACATAAAACAAAGCTAAACGTAATCAGGGCAAATCAGAAACTACAGATTTCTAGAGAAAATGTAGATAGGAAGAAACATGTTGCAGTGGTTTCAAACTCCAGCATAGAGCCAATCAAAACAGAGAATGTGAAGGTTGTTCTATAATTTCCTGAAAGTGATTCAGAATAATTTTGAACACACAACTGTTTTGTAGGTAGCCCTGAGGAAGTTCAAATGGAAAGATTGTCAGCACCCTCCACAGACTAAAGTTGCCTGCATAGTAGATCAAGAACTTTTCCGGGACAACATAGTGTTTGTTGTTGGAAGAAATGGCCGGCTGTATCAGTACAACAAAGTCACTGGTTTGTGGCACGAGCACTACCAGTCTCAACATTTGATTTTATCGATAGTACCTGGAACTGCAATGAGGCCATCATCAGCATCACTAACAGGCTCTCTCTTTATGCTTTCACTAGATGGGGGACTAGTTGAATATCACTGGAATTCCTGGGATGGGTGGAATTGGGTTGAACATGGCACACCAGACAAAGGTGTAACCCTGGTAGGATCACCTGGCCCATGTTTTAAAGGAAATCAACTGTTCCTGATTGGCTCCGATGGAAATGTATACCTCAGGTATATGTCTCCAGTGACATGGAGATGGAAAAACTATGGTTTCCCTCATTTGGGAAAAAAGAATGTTGATGATCAACAAGTTGGGGCCAAATATTCAACAGAAGAAGTTTGTGTTGATAAAGATCTCGCAGCTAGATTGGAGGAGGATGAAGCAGAACTTAGTGATCGGAACAAAAACTGTGACCCAAGGGTATGTATGCACTAGTTTCAGTGACTTGCAGAATACCACTTTTGCAAAACTGATCCCAAATGTCTAACTACACGCAGGTAGCAGCCACAAGACCAGTTTCATTTTCTGAAGATTCAATGATTTTTGAGCTAAGAGACGGCAGAGTAAGTATCATTATCTCAAATAGCTGGTATATGTGACTTCATAACAAACTGGATTCCATTTCTTTTTAGTTCATACGTTGTAAGACATTGCTAACATTCTACTAAATGGCAGTTGGCAGAAATGCAACGAGTAGATGATACAAATTGGGTATGGTCGCGTACCATTGCCACACCAACAAGCATATGCTTCTCAAATTATTGGACTGCTTTGGCCTCATGAGATCATAATCTTTCAATCAGGAAGCACACATCAGAAACACATGAATGTACAAATCTACACACACTGTACAGTTAACGAAGAAGACAACAGTTAGGAAGGTTCTTACCTTGTATCTGCCTAGCCACAGGTAGGAGGTACGACCAAGAACTGAGAACATAAAGGTAAAGAATCAGTTTCTTAAATGTTTGTGCAATGCAAGAACCCAAACAAAAAAGTTGCATAGATGTAAACTACCAATCAATAAAAGAAATAAAAGGCACCAGGTTCCAGAAATATTAATTTCTGAATTTTACCCTCTTCCTGGTAGGACTGATCCTTGATTTTGGAATACGAATGAATGTTTATTTATTTATTTATTTTTTTTAATGTGATATAGCTAGACGTTGATCATCAGTTTGAAGATCCTAACATGGGTAAATCAGCCTGAGCATCTTGAACTATAATGGTCAGTTAAAGAGGTCAGCTGATCAAAGGAATAAGATTACTACAAACCCTTTAGCCTCTAGAGAGTGTTGGATACATTACAAACACAACAAATGAAATCAATTGTTTGATTAATGAAATTCATATATTACAATGGAGTATATTATTTATTGATTTTAGAAACAACTAATAACATTGTAAAGAAGAACAAGTCACCATATTAGTCAACATTTTAGACCTGCAAATTATAAGTTTTTTTATATTTTTTAGGTCTTTGATTAATAAATTTTAGAGTACGTAGACAGGAAACCTCGGAGGGTTTAGAGCTACTATTACCCAAAACTATATCCAGTTCTTTAAAACTCTATATCCATTCTATAGAAACATAGTTTATTTAGGAGGGTATGTAAGGAATTTTTGGATATGTTTAATTTATTTTATGTTTAAAAATACCAAAAAAAAAAGCCTCAAATGGCTCCTTCTACTTCTAAGACCAGGTTTAATAGTGATTTGAATCACATTTCATTGTAAAATCTCCTGTACAATCTAAAAAAATCCAACTGATTGAACTAATGAGATCAATGTCCACAAATTTTATGATTTATAAAAATTTGATTTTGACCCTCGGAATGTTAACATCCAAGGAGCTCTCTCGTTTGACTTACTGCTTTCATTAGATAAGTCTTAGTCAGTTACTTGCAAGACAATCTTGTAAACAGTGTCAAAAATATCTGAAAAAAGAGTCAAATAAATAACCAGTTCATTGAATCCTAATTAACCTACAAGTAATGTTGAGTAGAAGCAGGTTAAGATTTAGTCAAGTGGGTGCCTTTTTTTATACGTTTCTTGGTAGCAATAAGATATATATATTGTCAAGTAATGCTTCTTTCTACAAAGTTGACTACTTGAATGAGTTTTTTATAGCAGCATACATTTTATTAGCGAACGAAAATTTAAATCAGTTAAGAACTTCTGGTTTTCCTAATTGAGAACATATGCCTTTTATGAACGAGGCTGAAGCTGTCAACTTCTACCAAGCAAACAACCTTGGGAGAATGCAAATTTATGACCACATCAACAAACCTCCAGGCTCTGAGAGGATCCATCATTGAACTCATCCTCTACTTCCCAGAAGAGAATAGCTGGAGATTGGGTCCAGAAAATCATCCTGGCCTACTTCCCTGACGTCAAAATTCGATACATTGCAGTCAGAAATAAAGCCCAGCCTCGAGAGGCACAAGCTCCATTTGTTCTACCTGCAATGCAGAACGTTTACCATGCAATTGCAGCACCAAATCTACAAGGCCAGATCAAGGTTTCAACCGCAATCAACACTACTTTGTTTGGTGAATCCTTGCCTACGTCAAAGGAAACTTTCAAAGCCGAAAAGAGCTCCTATACCACCCCCATTATTCAATGCCTGGCACAAAATGGAGCTCCACATCTTGCCAATGCTCTCGTTGGCTTGGGAGAAGGCTGGTGCTCCCAATTTGGAGATTGTTGTATCACAAAGTGGGTGGCCATCAAGAAGTAAAAGCTCTAGCCATCGTGAAAATTGCAGTACCTTACTTCAGAAATTAGATTAATCGGGCTAAGGGAAAAACAGGGACTCCCAGGAGGCCCGGAAAGGCTATTGAAACATAAAAATTTTGCAACGTGATGAGAACCAGAAGCAATTGAGCGGTGGCTTTGTGTCTCTCTCCAAGTAAAGATATGCATCAACTAACTTCTGGTTATGTTCATTGATTAATGTAGTAATTAAAAGACTTTGCTTATAATATATAAAGCTTTTTAAGCAATCTCTACAACACAGACGCTTAGACCCAGAATATAATTCTAACCAGACGCTTTAACGCAGAATTAGCAACGACTGCTCAGCCTACCACTAATTTAATTGGGTTACTATCTTGTTGCATTAAATGCATCAATTTCCATTGATGTATGATACAACATTTTAATGCAACAAAAAGTAAAATTGTTCAGGAAACTAGGACATCCGTACAGCAGTGATTACTATCTATGTGCTTAAGTTTGCCCATTGCCATCCACCATATACTCAAATGCCCCTAGTTTAAAATTCAGCTGATTGTAAAAGAAATAAAGCCACTATACAAATGCAAAAGAAAGCAAGTTTTAAGCTCAATCTCAAGGGAATTTCTTCAGCCCATCTCAAACTGGAAAATTCACGCATTTACACAAACACTTTACACCCTGAAAATTATCTCTCAAGAAACTCAGAAACAAAAAAGAAACATTACAAATTGAGGTCGCCTAGTTAGAAATTCAAACACTTACAGTTCTGAAATAAGTTGTAGGTTATCAAATAAAACTAATCACTACTACATTAATGTAAAGTTAGGATAAACCATCACATAATACACCACAACAATACGGAAATGGCTGAGAGTTGTGGGAAACTTTCTGCAAATAAACACAACTCAATAAAAACAAAATCATGACCATTGACTTAAATCTCTTTCATAGAAACATATCAATTCCGAAAACCCTTCTTGAATTCACTTCAGGCTACGAAACCAGATCAGTATCTCCTCCGAGGACTCCTTGAGCGATGATTCCGTGCAGATCTGCAGAAGTTTTTGTAGGTAAGAACAATATTCGAAATGCTGTGATAAAGTTCTACACAACTACAATGGTTTATTCCATGGTCATTTAAAGAACTATTTCCTATTACAAAGAAGTTTATACATGACATCTTAATAAAACATAGTTCTGGCCTGCAGAACAAATTTTATTTAGAAAGATGTTGTGCCTGTTCAAAACTAGCATATTCTTTTACATGCTAATAAGAGGAACTTCCCTTAATGTAATTACAAGTCGACCACCTCTTGCCTATGCACACAGAAGATTATGTCTACATTTCACAAAAAGAAGAGAACAGCAACAAACCTCATATTCTTTCTTTTGAAGGGTCCAGTGCTGGGACCATTGCTGAAGGCCCAGTCAACATTAATAGTCTGCGTGAGAAGTTCAGTTCCATTCATTGCAGTTATAGCATTTTGAGCTTCCTCAAAATTCTCATATTCAATCAGTGCATACCCCTAGTACATTAAAGTTTCCTGTTAGATTACTTAAAAGAAAAATTATCATAATCATTCAAAACAGAAAACTAGTAAATGTTATTGTTGAATTCTTAACAAAATAATTGCAAAAACAAAACAAATTATAACTTGAAAAAGGATTATGAAATTTGACATTAGTTTTGAAGTAGAAAGGACAAATCCAAACCGCAATTTCAGCCCATTCACCATCACAATCAGACTGATCTCAATCAATCACTTTATTTATAATGTTTATATGTTGTATGCCATAAGTGAAATGGAGTAAATTAATAAGCAATCAAGGTTCCAATTAAAGTGGTGTTCCAGATTTAATCCATTATAAAAAACCGAATCCATATTTGTCACATTAAATTCACACTGAATATAAATATCAAAAGCAAAGCATATACACCAGGACAAACTAGCATTAAAAGCACACAG
>JAJEJH010000254.1:61238-82811 GCA_026122585.1 Anacardium occidentale
GAAACAAAAAAGAAACATTACAAATTGAGGTCGCCTAGTTAGAAATTCAAACACTTACAGTTCTGAAATAAGTTGTAGGTTATCAAATAAAACTAATCACTACTACATTAATGTAAAGTTAGGATAAACCATCACATAATACACCACAACAATACGGAAATGGCTGAGAGTTGTGGGAAACTTTCTGCAAATAAACACAACTCAATAAAAACAAAATCATGACCATTGACTTAAATCTCTTTCATAGAAACATATCAATTCCGAAAACCCTTCTTGAATTCACTTCAGGCTACGAAACCAGATCAGTATCTCCTCCGAGGACTCCTTGAGCGATGATTCCGTGCAGATCTGCAGAAGTTTTTGTAGGTAAGAACAATATTCGAAATGCTGTGATAAAGTTCTACACAACTACAATGGTTTATTCCATGGTCATTTAAAGAACTATTTCCTATTACAAAGAAGTTTATACATGACATCTTAATAAAACATAGTTCTGGCCTGCAGAACAAATTTTATTTAGAAAGATGTTGTGCCTGTTCAAAACTAGCATATTCTTTTACATGCTAATAAGAGGAACTTCCCTTAATGTAATTACAAGTCGACCACCTCTTGCCTATGCACACAGAAGATTATGTCTACATTTCACAAAAAGAAGAGAACAGCAACAAACCTCATATTCTTTCTTTTGAAGGGTCCAGTGCTGGGACCATTGCTGAAGGCCCAGTCAACATTAATAGTCTGCGTGAGAAGTTCAGTTCCATTCATTGCAGTTATAGCATTTTGAGCTTCCTCAAAATTCTCATATTCAATCAGTGCATACCCCTAGTACATTAAAGTTTCCTGTTAGATTACTTAAAAGAAAATTTATCATAATCATTCAAAACAGAAAACTAGTAAATGTTATTGTTGAATTCTTAACAAAATAACTGCAAAAACAAAACAAATTATAACTTGAAAAAGGATTATGAAATTTGACATTAGTTTTGAAGTAGAAAGGACAAATCCAAACCGCAATTTCAGCCCATTCACCATCACAATCAGACTGATCTCAATCAATCACTTTATTTATAATGTTTATATGTTGTATGCCATAAGTGGAATGGAGTAAATTAATAAGCAATCAAGGTTCCAATTAAAGTGGTGTTCCAGATTTAATCCATTATAAAAAACCGAATCCATATTTGTCACATTAAATTCACACTGAATATAAATATCAAAAGCAAAGCATATACACCAGGACAAACTAGCATTAAAAGCACACAGAACAAGAGAGTACATAGTCAGTATTAACCAAAAATAATCCAAGTTATTGTAGATGCCTCCAGTAGAAAGTAATTATGTGAATAATAGTAAATTAACATGACTTGCACAACTTGGTGGATAAAGAAGAACGTAATGACTAATGATACTTTTAGAATTTTGATTATCAACAGGCAAAAGAAATTACCTTCACAAAACCAGTACGACGATCAAGATTTAAATGCAAGTTTTTAATCTCCCCAAACTCACCAAAGGTATTCTGCAAATCATCCTCCTGTGCCTCTTCATGTACCCCAGTGACCAAAATGATCCACCCTTCAATGGCTGCAAATAAGTTTTTAATGAGAGACATGAAATAAATAGTGAAACTAAAAAAGAGAATTATAAAAAAACTCCTTTCATGGTTGTACAATCACCATCATGAAGCTTTTTCCACTAGGAAATGTAAATATACAAGATGCACCCTGAAACTATGTCGAAAAGGCATAAAAGTTGCATTAAACAATAATACCTAGGTTATACAATCTAGATGCTGGATTTAACATAATATGAGTTAAAGCTGAAGAAAACTTCCAAAGATCATTCTAATTTTCATATAAGGTAGGGTTGATAAGTTCCAAACCTAAGAATTATCGACTAGCTCTTAAACTCCTTGTATGCATGAGAACATCTGAGGATGCATCAAAGTAAAATTCAAAAAGTATGCAATCAGCCCATAACACATTTTAGCTAAATCCCAGTATCAGCTTTGAATAGTCTATCTATAACTCCTCAACCAACAGTGTGATATGTACACAACCAACAAAATAGAGGTTTAAAAAAAAAGCTAATCTAGGAAGGTTGATGCCATGCTAGCCCAGACTCTGGAGATAATCGTTTCATCCTAATCTCTACCAGAAACTTCAAACACATATAAATACATCGTCAAAATTCTAAAGGACCAGGGCTAAGTGAAATTAATCAAAACTACATGAGAGGTGAACGATATTATCCCCTCTTTTTTTTTAACCTTAAACCTAGTCAAAATGAAATCTACAATTTAAAATAAAACAATTCCAAATCAAACAAACAAAACCCTAGAATGTGCAATTCTCGGTAAAAAATCTCACATCGTTGGGGGCCGGGGCCACCATCGGAGCCGAGGGAGTCGAAGTTACGATCAGCGAGGCGGCTATGACGTTCGGCATCGGCTTCTTCACGAAAGCCACGGCCTTTGGTCTTCTTAGGGGCCCCGCCGGTGATGGCAGACTTGAGCTTGGGCTGAGAGGCGGTAGCGCGAGGCGAAGAGGAAGCGTCGACATCGACTGCGCCGTCCTCGTCCATCAAGTCGTCATCTTCGAAGTCCAACGCGTCCACTTCCGTGTTCGCCATTTTATCTACTTATCAATCTAGGGATTTTGTGAGCCTTTTCGAGAGCTATACTCTTCTTCTGCTTGTATTTGGTGAAGAGTTTTAAAACTTTAGTTTCGTGATTAAATGGGCCTTAAATCAGTTTTCAGATTATTGGTCCCAAATTCAACTGTGGGTTGTAATTGGGCCTAGTTTCCTTGGGCCCATTAGCAATACACTTCCTTCGTAGGCCTTATTTGCGGGTCAAATGACAAAAGTCTCCTTAATGTTTTTAAAATAATAAAAATTAATATTTTAGATATTAAGATTAATAAATGATGAAAGCTAATTACATAAATATTCATCAACTAATTATAATGTAATTCTTAATGGCTCCATAATGATTCACAATATATATATAAAAAATTTGGAAAACACTAAAATTACTATCGTTATAATTCATTTTCTTAGATATTTGATTGGGAGTTTACGATAATATTTTTTAAAGTTTCCAAAATTACAAACGGTTTTCCCATCGAACAAGAGGCCTTAAAAATAAGGAAATATAATTAAAATAACTTAGTTTTAATCTTTTCAAATGAATTTGGCATAGTTTTCTAGTATTGAACAAGGATGGCCTCAAATTTATGTATACTAATTGTGCACATTTATAAATTCACATATTGACCTCACAGGTCACTGTTGTCAAAGAAAATGTATTGGTACCACATGGACTAACTGTACATATACGAATTGTATACCAAGTTCTTTTCATGTTACAATAATTATGAAAATGCCCCTATAATTAATATATATATATATATATATATATATAATAGAATTCAAATTGTATATTTTTGTCAATTTTATTCTCTGATCATCGATGCAAATTTTTTACCATATTCTAACAATTAAAATGAGAGAAATGTTAGTAAATGGATTCATATATATATATATATATATATATATATATATATATATATATAATGGGAATTCAAATTGTATAGTTTTTGTCAATTTATTCTCTGATCATCGATGCAATTTTTTACCATATTCTAACAATTAAAATGAGAGGAAATGTTAGTAAATCGATTCATATCATATTTAAAATGTTTTTGTGTAAAAATTTAAGATATCTAGTATAGATTTAGGGTATTTAGAGTTTAAGTTTTTTCTGTTGAAATTTCATAATCTTTTATTGATTTAATGGGAATATAAATGAAATTTTTTACTGAAGTAATGTTAGAAATTTATAATGGTTTTGTGATGAATTATTATTAGAAAAATCAGTGTTTGATGACTGTAAGATGACCATGCATGGTGTAACACCACCACACGAAGTACACGTGGTTGCCTAGGATGGGGATGGTGTTTTTACGACATTTCAAAATTGAAATACTTAATTTTTAAAATTTTTTTATTACAAATACTATAATTAGGTTTAAAAAGCGTAGAGTAAACCATGACGTTGGCCCAATTCAACATTTGAAATTTAAGGAAGAGCATCATTTTAAGTTGCAAATATATCCTAATGGAGTTTGGGATGCTATGAGGGAAACTAAGCATTATTAGAGGTAATAAGAGACATTTAAAGAGACTTGTTTTATACACTTGCTGTAGTTATAGAATAGCAAATTCAATGGAGTGCTAGTGCACTACATGTTACTTAGAGTACATGGTTGTACTTATATGGTGTTGAGGGTCCAGGGATTAGAGACAAATACTTTTAAGGCATGCCATTCATTACTTATGCAAACGTGCATCACGTCTAAAAGGAGAAAAGATGGCAAAGAAACAAAAAGGATTAGTCAAGATAGCGTTATTATACTATCTTCACTAAAACTTATTAGGGATCAACAATAGAAAGGTAGTCACAAAAACAAAGTTTTATATTTAGTCGATAACTTAAAGACATTTAATATCTATCCTTAGGGAGTTTAGGTTTGAGAGTTAACCTTCAAATCGATGAAAGACTCCCTAAAGCGACTAGTAGCCTTATTGGATCTAAAAGAAAACAAAACTCTTTAGTGAAGTACTCGATTATGAGGTTCTCACTAGCTTTCCATGTAAATGTTTCAATTATGATATCATGTTGAAGTTAACAATTAATTATATATTTATTTAATATATTAATTATGGAACACCTTTCAAATGTTTTTCTTTTTCATAGTTTTGGATATACATGACTATCAATAATCTAGAAGGTCAAGTGAAGCTCATGTCCATCTATGATAACCCTCACACTCTTAAATAGAGGACAAAGAACATCCTAAACACCATCCTATCAAAAAAAAAAAAAAGATCAAAATGACATAAATTCAACCTTCTCATTAGAATTTTCATATAAGGATTTTAAATGTTGGATATATTGTAAATTCACCTCAAAACGCTTAAATCTTTATAATAAGATCAAGTAAACATAATAAACAACATGTTCTTAACATTTTTTGTCATTTTATGGGCTCGACTTTGTCAAAATCACCAAAATTTGTCAAAACGCATAAAAATGGTGAAATTTGTACGAAACTTCACCACCACACATAATAACTCTGAGTGGTACCAATATATTTTCATAGCTAACAATGGTCTGCATGATCAACAAATGAATTTATAGGTACACATGGTCAATACATGTAAATTTGGGTTATATTTGTTCAACATTAAAAATCTGTATCAAATTCATTAAAATTAAGTAATTTTAATAATTTTTCCTGAAATAAAATTATATAAAGAATAATTACATAAATATTAACTAACTTGTAATAATGTAATCAACAAATAAATATTTTCATAATGGCAAAATGGCTTTACTATATAAACCTAATGATTTTTCTATTGTAAGGTCTTATTGTACAAATACAAGATCGAACATTAATCTTTTAAAAACCCACAATTGTTAAAGAAATCTAAAAAAAATGCAAAGAACACAAAGAACAAATAATTTGAGAGAAAATTTTGTAATAATACTCTCAATGTTTTGAATGAATGAAAATACATGAATTAGAGTTGGCCATTTATAAAAGTTTACAAATAAATTTAGATCTATATACAAATTTGCTTAGATGGACAACTAAGATTATTATTACAACAATTGAAACTTCCATCTAAACCATGGACCTCAATCACTAATGATAAATTGTGGTAATCTTCAGCAGTTCACTATGTACTTTGAGGAACAATCGTATTGTGTTTTTAGTAAACCTACAAAATCCCTCCATTCTTAAAGAAATCTCGAAAGAACAAAGAATTAAAAAGAAATTTTTATATTGTTATACTTAATGTAGGGAATGAATAAAAACACATAAATTAGAGCTAACTATTCAATTGTCTAGATATATACGTTTCTATCCAGATTGATGATTAGGATTGTCCATAAAACAATAGAAATCCTAACACAAGTATGATTGTCTAGTAAAGATTTAGAAATACTTAACTTTCTTATTTGGGTTGAAGTATTATAGAAGATTCTAAACATATTTTTTAACATATTTTGTTACTTCTAGATCCATGTCTAAATCAAGTATAGATTAAGATTATATCGATAGATTATATTTTGAAAGATTTGAGTGAAATATGACACTAAATTAGACACATCAAAAGGGTTGGACTAGCCTACAACCGGTTAAAACCCTTTTTTTGGCCTGGCCCACGAGCAACACAACTTGCAAAATTGCATATTATGCTAGGTAGGCTCGTGAGCTAAAGGGGCCATGTTGGGGTATTGACGGCCAACTCGCAAGCAAACCCTAGGTAACATGGTACTATAGAATAAATTTAAAATAATGAAATTTATTAAATGTTAAATTTAAAAAATTACGTTTTCTAATAAAATAAAACATAGAAAGTTGTAATGTGATGAGGACTGGAGAAAATAAATTTATTTATAATAAGTGAATTAAGTTATTAAAATCAGTTTCTCCTATATAAAAACATTGAAAACTTGAAATTTGAAATAAACTTGAATTTTTATTTATCGTAGATAAAATATATTATTAGAATATATCTTTCAAATATAAAACTTTTACACTTTACATGGAAAGACATACTCCGCATTAAATGCATAAGTCTTATATCTCAAAGATGCACTCTAATAACTTTCTTCACCTCAACTAAATTTTAAGTTTTTAACTGTCTGACTTATGTGAAATTGATTTTAATAATTCACGAAAGAATTAATTTAAAAAATTAAAATAATTAAATTAGTGGATTATCCTGTAAAAGCTTATAAGACGACCCATTAAAGGTTTTGTAGGCATGACCTATTAAAAGACTCGTATGACCCTAGGTCGTAGCTTAGGCCTTTCGCTCCGATCGAATAAACACAACCCAACGTGAAGGCTTATTGGGCTGCCCCGATGCTGGCCTTGCACAGCCCCTGGTCTTAAAATAGATAGAATTTTTGTTATCTATTCGGGTCAGAGACTTCTCTATGATTTTATTTAAAGGGCTTAAAAGTATCATTTTTGGGCTTTTATTAATAGGCCTATGTTGAATAGGGCCCATTATTCACTTCTTTTCCTTCCTCCTCTTCTTCTTGCTCTGATAAACGAATATGAAACAGATTTACAAACCGACGTCGTATTCCTGCTGGTTCTTCATCGTGATCGGCTCTGTTTTCTTCCCGGGCTTCCTCTTCGCCGCGGTCATAAGCAAAATTCTTCCTCCTTTCGACAATTCAATTCTTTCAGCCATCCAAAACGATAGGTAATCATCGTCATTTTGCTATATTTCCTGTGGTAATTAATCAGTTTTCAAAATTATTGTTTTTTTATAGAATTATAGATACTGATACTTATAATTGCTATGTGCTGTTAGTTATTGCTAAAACCATAAACCCTAGCCATTCAATTATTCTGTTACTAGAAGCAAAATGTGAGACTTTTGAAGATTTTGAAATTGTTTGTAACATTAACGTGAATTCTAATTTAATAATTACAAACCACAGGTGAGAAGATACGTAGTTTCATATGAATATTTTCTATTGGCAAACATAATAGATTATAAGGTTGTTGAGAAACATAAAAATGTGAAGTGTTATGGGGAAAGTGGTGGGTTTTGGCGAGATATTTTTTGTGTTTCATGATGTCAGACATGTAAATGTGTAAATCTGGAAGTCTGGTCCTTGAAAGCTGTTTCATAATTTATAATATCATTGAAGGCATTGTTTTGGTTTATTCATTGCAGCGGAATGGTTGTGTTCTTTTGATAGTTTTTAAGAGGATTCCTTGTGAGAAATTTTGAATTGGTGAATGCTTTAAAGAATATGCAATGAGGTTGATTGAC
Source organism: Anacardium occidentale (assembly GCA_026122585.1). Classification (NCBI taxonomy): domain Eukaryota; kingdom Viridiplantae; phylum Streptophyta; class Magnoliopsida; order Sapindales; family Anacardiaceae; genus Anacardium; species Anacardium occidentale. The sequence continues at coordinate 69,111 of JAJEJH010000254.1, forward strand.
AACTAAGCTGTTTCAATGTTGATCGACAGAATTTTGAAAAACAATATCAACTGAAGCACATTTTTTTGTTTCCTTTTTTTCCTTCTGTGTGTATGTACTAAAAGGATTTGGATGGAGATTCCTTCAATGACAAGAAGTCATTCAAGAAATTTCAACATACATCACAAGTGTTTCCTGCACTTCTATATCATGTGGTTTAATTCTGAAGAATTTGATGGTGAAGTGATGATGAAATGTTTGTGGAAGGGAAAAACCATAAGTTAAACTTGTTTCAAGGCGACATTAATGTTGAAAAGCTTTCCCTTAAATGCCTGTGTTTTTTTATCTGTTTGGAATTTTTTTCTTTTAATGTAATTGTGCTTATTCAAACAATACATTTGTTTGTGAGCAATCTAGGGCCTAGAAAGGAGAATTATTCTGGAAGTTTTCAGTATGAAAAATGGTTTTCAAGTTAGCAGATGTGCTTACTGTTATTTTCCTATACAATTTCTAAGATTTCATTGGTTAGGTTCCTGTTAACTCTTCCGTGAACTATTATAAAGTCATTTGCTACCAACTAATCTTTTTTATTTTTTTTTTTGGTTTTACTGTATTGAGTTTCAACTATGGAAGTTAAAGATTTTCTACTTTGTTGGCTATTTGCAATTAAGTATAATGACCTTTTGAAGGTCCAGTTGCTTTTATTCCCCTGTTTGTTTGTTTTTCATTTTTTCTTTTTCTTTAGTCTGATTTCCATCAATTAATTTTTCTCTCCTGCAACAGGTATTACTGCTTCTTGGTGCCCTTGACAGTTCCTATGATTGTAGTAGCTGTATATTTCCATTGGCTTAGTATGAAATTGTTCAAGCATGCTTGATAAACTTAGCAGCAAGCACTTAACGTCAATATATGAAGCAGAGAATTAGAGGATACCTTTCGGGTTGCCATCAATGGGTAAATTTTGAGCATTGTTAGTCAAAATTGTTGATAATAAGAGTTACAAAAACTAGAGTCAGAATAGGTATATGTATTTTGTCCTTGAATATGCCTTCCCACTTTTGGGTATGCTTAAACCTTATGTTTTTGCCTGACTGACCATTTCTGATGGCAGATGTAAGATTCAAATCCGTTAGGATAAAGCTTTCTTATTTTTTGGAGACTATACTGACAGATATAATTGATTGCTCATAACCAAATTCCTTTTTACTCTTTTAATCCGCACGAGTTGAAATAATTTAGTTTCTTTTATACCATAGATCAAAGTTTCCTTAAATATGTACTCATCTTCATGATGAATGTGTAGAATTTTTTCTGAGCCTTCTATTTTGTTCTCACTAGCGATCTGAAACTCCCACATCTACTTGAGACCATGCACACAATTTTTTTTTTTTGTCTTTTTGGGTAATGAAGTAAATCAGTATGAAGCCACACTTTAAAGTAAACCTGGAATGTATACAATCACTTATAAGTTGTGTATATTTAGGAGGTGTGAGAATGACTACATGTTGCATGTTTCTCACCATAATTTTTCAATTATTCTTTCTATATTGCTTCACTTTTTGGTGAATCATCATGAGGGTTGCGGACATTTTCACTTATTTTTTGGTTTATAAATGAAATAACTATAAACCACTCTCTTATCGAGTACAAAGTATTAGAGTAATCCTCAAATATGTGCAATCACCTATAAGTCATGCATACCCGGTAGGTCTGAGAATGTTCTATCATTGTGTGTTCTGAACTGAAATGTATGAATTAAAATTTCATTCTAGATTCTTCCACTATTGTTTTACTTTCTGATCAATCTTCATGAGAACGTGCCTAGTTGGTTTGGTAATGTTCCTGATTAGTCAAATCAGCAACAACATAATACTGTAACATCAAATATGTGCAATCTCTTGTAAGTCGTGTATGCCTGGTTGGTTTGATAATGTTTATTGATTGCATGTTTCATACCGAAATGTTTGAATTTACAGTTCAGACTAGATTCTGTCTATATTTCTTTACCACAAACACACATCTTTTATACGTGGTGACAATTTAAGGCTACTATGACTATGGAATAAAGCTTTGCATGCTTGTAGACTTTTCTGCTCAACTTTTCTATTTAGTTTTATCTGCTCCTATGCCTAAAGTAAAGGAATTGTAGCTATGCATATTTTATTTCATCCTTTTGAATTTTACTTGCTCCTACAGAAAGACTAATTATATCTAATTGTAGCCATAGGATCATATAACCAGAAATCTATTAAATTTTTATCTTGAAAAGATATGTTAGTCAAATTGAGCAGGAACCTCTCTTTGTCAGTTCCAATAATTGGATGCTTTTACTATTTGTTTATTCTATTTGATGGATCTGCTATGGTGGTAGTTGTTCATTAATCATGTAGTGTTGATTCTGAGGTATATGTGTATGGAGGTGCATAATGCTTTTCAATTTTTAAATGATAGTTAGTTATAGGGTTTTTCATTATAAACTCCATAATGATATTGTTTAAAGAAAGTATCAAATTTTCTTTAAAAATTGCTGGAACCCCTCGCCAGATTATCAAAAATCTCTGATAACAGTATCAAAAACTCTAATATATTTATGAACTAATGAAGGACATGAACTAATGAAGTGTCCTTGTTTCCACATGATTGTGAGTTGTTCTCAACTTTTCAAATGGAAGATTGATAAGTAAAATCAATATATTTACTGGGGCCCTATACTACGTGTCACAATTAATTTCACTGTTATTTTCCCATTATAGAAAATGTGTAAAATATAATGAAACAAGAATTAATGAAAACATAAATTGTCTTTGTCTATGGTTGAGGGGTCATAATGAAAATAATTTTGATAGTAAAGGACAGACAAAATAAAATTGGGTCATCTCCATAAGTTCATTGTAAAAGAATCTTTAGGCTATATTACAGCCGTTCCGCTACCCTTTTGAAAATTCATTGATTTAGGAGCCTTTAAGTTTCTAACATCCAAATATTTTTTATGAAAGAACAATCTTATTCAAAATATGTGCCAGATTTTGCATACCAGAGGCACCTAAAAGCCTAAATTTGGCGACTTCTCTGAGCCCTAATCGAGCGTCCAAATTTTGAATCAAAATTGATTTCGAAAATTAGGTTAAGCTGGAAAGGCAAACTACAAAGCAACCCTATTGCTCATTGGACCCAGTCAGGGCCCATGGGCTTTGGGCAACAAGTCTTCCATGAGCACTAGTTGTCGAGGTCAATTTCCAGAGGAAAGAAAAGAAGGCAAAATAAAGACATTAGATATTGAGAGAGAAAATATAATTGTCAAAAAAAGGGAGATTGATGGCAACATTTTTGTTTGTTCAAGGCAACAATGAAAAGCATGGGAGAATCCAAAGAGAGTTACTGTGGGGGTTCACTTATTGATTAATTATTAGATTATTAAATAGAAAAGGAACCCCACTTGATGAGATGAGACGAGATGTTGTAGGTGAATTTGGGTATTATTTAATGCACATTTGTCAATGTTTAGTCAAAGATATTGAGAGTGAAGTGACAAAACCCACAGTTTTTAAGAGAAAATATAATTATGAATTTGTATGGAGTACATGGGTTTGAATTTATATATATATTATATAGTTAAAATAAATAAATAATAAAATTGCCGTGGAGTATTTAGAAAAAAAAATTTTAAATAAATATATTTTTAATTTTATGATAAAAATCCAAATAAACACGATTACATCAAACAGTTTTAATACATTTACTTTGTTGATATGTACTATTATCGGTCTAAAAATACTGTTATATGTTAAAATATTTTGTTTTTAAATTTATAAATCATATTTTTTTTATTTTAAGTCTAATTACGAAAAAAAATGTTAACGCGATATTAAAAAGTTAAATGATAAAATTTATTATATCATTTCAAATTAATGAAATTGAAAAACACTTTGGATAACAAATTAATATTAACACCCCTTTCTTCTTTTTTTCCCTTTCGCTTTCACCCCCTCCTCTTACTCAGTGCCCTAGTTAGTCTTCACTACCACTATCGAGCCACCATTTTCTTACCCTAGTAAGTCATCTCGCACTCCTAACTTTGCAAGTCAATCTCTCTTCGAGATTAGTTGGATGAAAATCGACATAATGGGTACAATCATGATCTCTTGTTTTCTTTTTGTCAACTACTCTCTCATTGTCTAACGATGCTACTATTACAAACTCCCTCCATGATGTGGCTCAATTAAGCCCTCGTCATTTCAGTTTAAACCTCTTTAACCTTATAATTCTCGAAAACTTTCATGTCATTTTCATTATTATTTTTATAATCATATAGATAAAAATTGTAAGATTTTAGTCAGATTAGTAGTTTAAATTTAAGCAATTGAAATATAAGTTTTTAAACTTATAAAAAAACTAAATTACTATGTTCAAAACGTTAAAATAAGTAAAAATAATAATAATAATTTATGCATTGAAAAATTAAAAAATATATGTATTTAGTCATAACCTTAGCTACGAAAATGTAATTTACTCTAATTAACTTTTAAAATCGTCCAATCACACTTAAAATTATTATTTTTTTTTGTAAACAATAGAGAATAAATTTTAAAAAAATATATAATTTTTTTTAAATGATAATTAATAAGAATACCATAGAACATATTTCTAAACATGTGGAAAATATCAAACCATTTATAAATTCAATTTTCAAAAACAGATTTGGAAACCAAGACCAATCCTTCTTTCCAAACCATTTTTATTTCCAAGGGTGTTCCAATCTTGGTAATAGTAATAAATGCTATCATTATAATTTAATGCCAACATCTTGGCATAATCAATTTGCTCCTTCTCAATAACACCTTGGTCTTTGCTTCACACTCTCATATTAAATATTATAAAAAAAAAATTATAGTTTTTGATGAAACAATATTTATGAGACATTTAATATATATATTTTTTTATTGTTTTACAATTAATATTAATGGATTTAAATTTTGACTGTTGTCCTACTTTAATTAATGCAATATTAAGTCAATTAAAAAATATTGAATTTAATTTTTGAATAAAGTTAAGTGGCTACCCTAAAAAAGGGTGGTCATTTTTCCCACTTTTAATTGAGTAATACTCACTTATAAATAAACTAATTTGTCCATGTAATATTGCTCTTAATTTTATATTCGAAATTTCATCTACGATCAAATGTGGAAGGTTAAAATTATTATTTTTTTAATTTTATATTAATAATTAGATCAAATGGGAAGAAACTTAGAAAATTAGTTATATTTAAAAAAAATTTCAAACCCATATGAAATATTTTTAAAATTAATATTCTCTTTATAAAAATAAGTATATATTTAAAATCAAAGAATCATGTTATTACTTAAAAGAAAAAAAAAACAATATTTATTTTTCCAAATTGAATTGGGCTGAATATGATTGAGGATCCAAGCCCGGTCCATTGATGGAATGGGTTGGTTTGGTTCGAATAAATCAGGCTAGTGGGATGTGACGCATCCTGGAGACATAGGAGCCCACTTGATAATGACAACGCATACAAAGCAACTTGAAAATTTCTCTTCGAATTGAATTAAATATAAATATATAAATATATATATATTTGTATTTATTTATTATGATTTAATTCATATTTAGATTTGTATTCGTTAAAATTTTTTATAGTAAAATTTAGATTCGAGTTCAGATTTGAAAGTTAAGTTAACGTTTGATTCACATTCGTATTTATATTTATATTCGGTTTATATAATTCTTATTTATATTTTAATAAAAATTATAATTAATAAAAATAATTAAAAAAATTTTAATTTAAGTTTGGGTTCAAATTCACATTTACAAAATTTTAAAATCATAGTTTAGGTTCGTTTTCAAATATAGATTAGAATAGTTAATTTTGGACTCATTTAAATTAAATTAAAAAATAAACATGAACATATTTGATTCGAATCTAATCTAATTTCCCCCAAGCTCTCACACTGGAATATTATGAAATTCAAGAAAAGTTGGTACAAAGTCTCTTGGTTTGGTTTCCATAGCTGCTTCAAGGCATAGTTTACTATGATTTATATTTAGAATTTCACAGAAAAAAAAGTAAAGATTTAAAAAAAATGATTTTATATTAAATTTGTATGATATATTCATATCATTAGAGGATTATTAAAATAATTATTAGTTATATTATAAATATTTTTGAATCATTTTTATTTATCTTATAATATTATATTTTAAATTTAAAAATATATATAATATCTAAATAATGTATATATATTTAATAATATTTTATCGTATAATTAAATATTAATTTATTTATAATATAAAATTATTCAGTCAGAATATGACCTATTACTTAAATTTAGTGGTGAATTTTTCAATTTATCTTATCTTACTAAGAGATAAATGTGTCTAGTTAAAGTCCATTTTCATCTGAGTTTACATTTATGCCCCCATGAACTCAAGTTAAATACATTTTGATTCGTCTAAACAATTTTACTGTAAGAAAATAAATATTAACAGAATCATACTGTATTTAGGTCAAACCCTGAGTACCAAAGTTTTCAGTTCATGAATCAAGGGGTGGAATCGGGAGAATGCATGAAGGTTGATGCACGTGAGGAGCAGCAGAAAATGAATCTAATTTAAATTACTGAGGTGTACGGGGAAAGGCGTTTGTCAGAATGAAATTCAAGTGAACGAACGTGCGCTATTTCGATGCTACTTGGAAGAAAATTCCTACGCATATCTCTAGCGCGTGATATACAGTCTCCAAATTTTTATCATGGTTTTCCTTTCTCTTTTTTTTTTTTTGCTCTTCGCGAAAAGTTGGACATTCTCTTTTGGGTTTTTGACTTTCCTTTCTACTTCTTTATTTCAATTATATATTACTTTTTTTTTTTTATGTGTATATTAAAAATTTTAGAAATTAAAAATAAAATTTATGTCCTATATAATTTATTGATCCAAATGATAAAAGATAAAAATCACTTATTTGATTGAAGTTTAAATTACAAGTCTCGGAATTTATTATGTTTAAACTAGTTAGGATTGACTGGCTCGATGTAGATGATAATTTTCAAGTCATAAAAAATTATATCGTGACAGTTAACGATGTCCAAAATTTATCATATTTTGATTAATTTATATAAATCGATTGACATGGATGAAGATTATCGAGCCTTCTTTCTTTCTCCTATATGAATTTTTGTATTGGGAGTGATTGAAATGCAAAAATGGTTGTAAAGTTGTGTGGTGTTATTAGTATTTTCCTTTTGGAGTGTTAGAAGCAGATCTGAATCTACTAAACCACTTACCCTCCTTATTGTCTATTTCTTTCAGGACAACGAGAACAAAACCCTAAAATTTCTGTATTCCCCCTTTACTTAGAGTTAATTCCCATCTGGTCCCTCAGGTTTATTTTAGTACTAATTCAGTAAAGTCTAAAATTCTTTTTTTTTGGAAATTAATAATCACTAAAATTCACATTTAAGGCCTTTCTGTTCACAATTTTTTTTTATTAGTTTACAAAAATTGGTAAAAATTTGGATTATTCTATACTTTTAAAGAGTTTTTTTAAACTTTTGTTAACTTATAAGGACTTAAGGAACTTTTATATTTTTATTGGGTGTTATGATAAATTTCAGGACCAAAATGTAATTCAACTCACTAAACTCTAACTCAACAAGCTCACTCAAGTTAAGTTTTCTATTGCCAAAACTGCCCTCCACTGCAACCTCTAGGAGTTGGGGTTCCAAGGTCTAACCAATTTTCACTCTTTGATCCTCCGTTGTCTTGATATGTACACAATTTCTTCTTAGTATTTTTATTATGTTTTTACTGAATGGAATCAGAATCCTCTCATGGGTTCAAGAGAAAAATAATAAAAGGATTTTTTGTGTTCTTTTGTCTCTCTAGTTTCAATCCACTACATCATAAAACATGTATTTGATCGATAACAAGAGTCACATATCATGTAAGTGTTGAATAACGAAATAAAGTTGTAGGAGTCTCCGTTATAAGTCACTGTATAATCATATTTATTATCATTATTAATATTATATTAATAACTTATAACCTGTAGCATGAATACTCATAATGAAAACTGTGTTGAATTAAAATTTAGCGTGTGAAAACTTTAATTATAAAACATAGATAGTAATATAGAAAAGGTACTATTGATATAATGGAATCATATATTTTATATTGTAAAAGATATTGTTAGATTCTTGGATCGTATTTAAAAACTTTGATATGACATTTCATGCTAAATGATACTATTTATGCATGATACTCTATTTTCTCTTGACATTATTAAATTTTGTATGCTTAAAAGTGGTTTAGGAATGCTTTGCCACCTATTATGTGTAGGACCCGCCGATCCGAGTACCCCTGCTGTTGAAGAAAACTGTTTCTTTTATTTAATAAACTGGAGATTGGGTACTCGAGACGAGAATCCTACGGAAAAGAAAAGAACCTGCTGCTAATTATATTGTAAGCGGAAGCTGAAACTGAAATGAAATATACAATGAGCCCAACTGGCTTTTTATATATATATATATATATATATATATATATATATATATAAAATTGTTCTGTACATGGTTCTTTACATCTGAATACAAAGAGACCTCACATGTCCAAAACTGAAAAGAAAATACAACTGGAGATGTGTGTGGGGTCCCCCCTCGCCAGTCTCAATCCATCCGCTCCTCGCCAGCAGCAAACTGACCTGAAAAGGAAGGAAAAAGGAAAGGGATGAGTGATGAAAATCACCCAGTAAGCATTTCCTACTCCCCTCAACCCACGCAAGCACAAACAAGGGCAATACATACCTGATCGGCCCTAATCATACATCTACGCGCTTGCGGGTACTGAATCTGATTGCTGGATTACTGTTTCTCATTATTAATTAACTACTGAGATGAATGTCATGACATGACATAATATCTGAATAACTGCTGATGATGCATGCCTCTGGAAACTATATGTACCTGAAGGTACCTGCTGTGCTGATCAGGCTGATGAACACAGGGATTCGACATCCTGGTCAAGTGGGCTGAACATTCTAGCTACAGGCTAGAAAGCTGAAACTGATCTGCTGCTGGGCAGACTGACTGGTGTCAGAATGCTGGGTCCCACAGATGCCCCCTCGAGTTCACCCTAAACTGAAACCCATACCTTGGGTTCTGACTGCTGAAATCTACTGAATTCGGATCCCTGGATCCTCATTCAGGCTACATGCTATGTCATGCTATGCATATGCTACATTTCTTATCTGAAATCTGGATTATCTGATGTCAATTCGGCCTTGGATGGATTACCAAACCTTTAATAAGTCATTTCTGTCTTTTCTGGGAAAATTACGCTAACACACGACCGTGCAAGGAAAGCACACGGTCGTGCAGCTCACACACACGGCCGTGCCCAACAAAGGCACACGGGCGTGCATGCACACACGGCCGTGTCCAGCAAAGGCACACGGGCGTGTGCCCAGACACACGGGACCGTGCGTCGGTCGTGTGCCTGGCCGTGCAAGCTTCTGGAATCTGCTGGTCATTCATGTAAATAAAGGACACACGACCGTGTCCCTCAGGACACACGGTCGTGTCCTCAGCTTTTCAGACCGTGTGCAATTCGTGCACACGGCCGTGCCTTCGCAGAGACAAGGGCACACGGGCGTGCTCTTGCGGGCACACGACCGTGCGCCTTGTCTTGCTCAGACATGACTCATCTGAATCCGTTGGAAACCAATCAATTCCTCATCCAATCTGTAATTAATCACAAACACACATCCAAGACACTTCAATATACGCATATGCATCATTAATTTCATCATTCATCCATTTCTACTAAATTCACCATGGAACTCAAACGTTTCTCTCACATCACACACCCAAGCAAAGCAAGCATGTTATGGGATGGGAAATAATCATCTCAATCATCATATATCATCACATATATTCAGCCAAACATGCTGGAAATGGAAACACACATTTCCAACCATCTCAAACAAGCATCAAAGCAAGCGGGAATCACTGGAAGAAGTAAGAAACACTTACCTCTTGACATGGCTGCTGGAGATTGCTAATCCAAGCTATTCTCTCTGATCTCTAGCTGGATTGGGAGCTACTGGGAACTGGATTTCACGCCTAGGGCTGTGAGCTGCTGAAACAAAGAAAAGAGTTGGCTGAAACGGGTGAGAATGCAATAAACTATCATCTCTCTCTCTTTTCTACCCACCTGCACGGGCGTGCAGGGAAAAGTGCACGGGAGTGCACCAAGGGAAAATGGATATAATCCATTTCCCGTGCTTCGCATGATTAAAATCTCCCTAAAGGCATCATACGAAGGCCACACAGCTCTGGAAAACTACTATCTCACCCCTGAACTCTTCTAAGCCCCCAATCTATCACTGAATTCTATTTCTAACCCAAAAACTCTACCCCTAAGGGCTTTCTAAAATCTGGGATGCTACATTATGTGCCTTTGTCATAATACACAGTTGTGTAATGTTTAACGCACAGTTGTGCGTAGAGATGCACAGAGGCGTGCATGAAGTCGTGCGTTGGTTGTGCTAGTGTCTGTGAATTTCTTGTGATTTCTTGGCTTACTGCACGGGCGTGTGATGTAAGGCACACAGTCACGCATGAAGTTGCATTGGTGTACCCTACACTTGCATAGACATGTAACAACTTATATAACACTCTTGTGTCTTGCTTACATGGGCGTGTAAAATTAGAAATAAGTACACGGTCATGCTCTCGCTTGTAAGGTCCACGTATCCAGTTTTTTCAATCGTGCATGATTATGTACACAATCATAGTGTTGAAGAAATGAGACTACACGGTCATGCACTTGTGAGTACACGGTCGTGCTCTCAACTTAACTTCTATAATAACATATCTGGAAACCTAAAAATCTCAACTATTTATCATCCAAACATTTCCAAATCTCAATAAAATACTATCAAAAGCTCAAAGCCTTAGAAATGATAAACGTATTCATCATACCACATCAAAATCATGCCAAACACACAATATTTCTTAATAAGTAGCATGAAACACATTTATACAGATCTATACACATATTTTCATAAAATCATCCACTCAATTGGCTTATAAATCATCATCTCAACACTTAAACAAGCTAAGTAAGCGGCAACCAAATAACCAATGTCATCAAAACTCAAATAACAAAAAGTAAATGCTATGAAATAAGGTGAAAGAGATAAGGAAACACTTATCTCTAGCCATGACTGTTGAATCTCTCTCTTTAACTGGTTCAGGCTCTCTAATCTGGTATTGGATTGTTGGTTGCTTATTCTAAATGTTTGCTCTAGGGTTCACTGGGGAAGGAGAAGATGAAAACGCTAAAGGAAGAAAGCGAATAAAAATGAAATTGAAGTATATATGACAATGCTCACATGACACACGATTGTGCACCTAAGGCACATGGTCCTGTATCGACAAAATCTCATATTTCCTTCCCGTTTCATGTTGTACAAGAAATATTCTCTTAAAGAATACCCATGTACATGTCATATGAAGCTTTTAAATAACTATTTTACCCTTGAACCCTCTCAACTCTATTTTATATTATAAAATCTCACTTTTAATTCTAATTTCCAGCTCAAAAAACATATTTATCCCTGAGATATTACAAAGGTCGAGTCTCCTTTGCAGCATATCAAGATTAAATCTTTGATCTTATCTAATATAATAACTATAGAACTAATTACTGGAACTGAAGTTTATTCTTGTTGGTTTGGTCAATACTAACTAATTAGGTTGAAAAGGTGAAGGAGACCAAATTAAATATGAAAAGATTATCGATTCAATGAAGATTCTCTATTAGAAAAAAGATAAATCACTTTTATAGTATATATGTATGTATGTATGTATGTATGTATGCATGAACAGTAATATCAACTAAAATATTTGTTTGTAAGAGAATGGTAAACCAATAAACTACCATTTTTAGTCCATTTTGTTTTTAAATTTTAACTATAAAAAGCACAAAGTATTTTTATTTATTTAATTATAAATATTAATCATAATTTTAAACAATTATCCATTATTTCTTCTCTTTTTTTTCATCTTTCCACCTTACCATCCTTGTAACACCATTGCGACTCTTTTTTTCCCTTCTTCAATTTCATCTCACCACACCTCTTAACATTCCCTAATCCTCTCTTTTTCTTTGTCTCTAAGCTTTAATCACAAAATTAATGATCAAATGAAACCCACTAACCAACACTCCTTTAGCAAGAGTCAAACCATTCTAATGCAACTCAATGAAAACCATCTCACATCATTTCGATGCAATTTCAATCATAATCGATGTTTAAATTGAAATTTTTGTTTTAATTCAATATTGAAAAGAAATTTTTATTTGATTGAATGTTCAATTGAATTTGTATGCTTGATTGAATATTTGATCAGAGTTGTTCTTGGTCATAAGGAATGGTGGTGATGGTGTGTGTTAATGATGACTGAAAGTGGTAATGGAGTTATAAACGATGACAGAGGTAACAATGATATTTTTGTTGATGGTAGAGGATAGTGGTAGCGTCATCGATAACATTTGTAAAATACACTATAAAAGACATTTTGCTATGTATTGTAATCTTCAAAGAACTTTTGGACCAATATTTTCCAAGAGCTTTCGATAGTATTTTAGTATGGTATATTTGTTATTCCACCAAAATTGTTAGTCAATTAACAATCAAATAATCATATAATAACACAGAATACCAAAGTTTTATTATTTAGAAGATTGATTTATATTTTTCTATTTAGGAATAGACTTTAAAACACTCTTTGTCCGATAAATATACAAATTACAGATTTTTATTCAAAACCTAATTCTAGTTTAAAAAAAAAAACACTAATGTTATATAGTTAAATATAGTAATTTTACTATTCAAAAATTTTAAAATAAAATTAAAAAAATGACATTTTTACTTCACAGTTTAATTATTTTACATATATTACAAAAATTTCAATTCTTAAACTTTAAAGATCAATGTTATGTGCACATATTTTTTTGTACACATTTTATATATTTAAATAATATAAAATCATATAATTAAATAATATTAAATTAACGATAAATTAAAATTTAATGATATACGATATATTATTTGAATATATAATATACACCCATGTAATCTTATCCAAATTGAAATTTGACAACCTAATCATTACAACTATTGCTCTTTTAAATCAAAACCCACTAAAATTACCACCTGTTAGATCCCAAACTCATCAAATTGCCACCACCAAAACTCAAATCAAACATAAATGCCAAGCATGCAATTTCTTTTTTACAAGTTTAAAAACTAATATATAGTATCTATAATTCAAATTTAAAAACTTTGACTTATATTCGTCATATATTCAAACTCAAATCTACTAAAATCTCTATCTACTTAATTTCAAATTTTTCGGAATTGTCTTACACTCGATCCCACACGCACCAAAACTATAAATGAAAAAGCTAGTGAAATAAAAGAAAAAAGAACTTACAAACGAAAAATTTGATCTATTTAAAGATTAATTTAAATTTTTATTAACTTGAAATGATATATTAATTTTGAAAAAAATTAGTTAATAATAATATGATAATTAAATTTCTTTGATAAAATGTCAGCTTTTTTTTTTTTTTTTTTTTGTATGAATAGACTAAAATTTGAGTAAAAATATGTGATTTATATATTTAAGGGACGGAAAAGAT
>JAJEJH010000254.1:82826-103320 GCA_026122585.1 Anacardium occidentale
CCCATACATTGGGTTCTGAATGCTGAAATCTACTGAATTCGGATCCTTGGATCCTCTTTCAGACTATATTTTATGCTATGAATGCATATGCATCTGTTCCTGTCTGAATTTTGGATTATCTGATGATTAATAGCCTTTGGATGGATTACCAATCCTTTAATAAGTCAAATTCTGAAATTTTGGGAAAATTAAGCTGACGCACGGGCGTGCTGGGAAGACGCACGAGCGTGCTGCACAAACACATGACCGTGCTGCGTAAGGACACACGGGCATGTGCCCAGACACACGGGACCGTGCGTCGGTAGTGTGTCTGGCCGTGCAAGCTTCTGGAAATTTGGCCATTCACGTAAAACAAGGACACACGATCGTGTCCCTCAGGATACACGGTCGTGTGCCCAGCATTCCAGGCCGTGTGCTCATCGCGCACACGAGCATGCGCTCGCAAGAACACAGGCACACGGGCGTGCATCTGCGGACACACGGGCGTGCACTTGGGTTTGCAGCAGCAGACCTCACCTGGAAATGTCAGAAACCCAACCTAATCACATCCAATCTGAAATTAAACTGAAACATGCATAAATGACACTTCTATAATCACATAACCATCATCAATTTCATCCGTCATTCAATACTACTGAATCTACCATTAAAACTCAAGCTTTCTCACACAACACACACACAAGTAAGCATGCATGTTTTTTGGGTGGAAAATCAACATCTCACTCATCATATTCATCACATATAAGCAACCAAACAAACTGGAAATACAAACACACATTCCAAACATCATCAAACATGCATCAAGCAAGCTGGGAATGCGCTGAAGAAGTAAGAAACACTTACCTCTTGACATGGTTGCTGGAAACTCAAACTCAAGCTAATCTCGCTGATCTCTAGCTGGATTGGGAGCCGCTGAAAGCTGGATTTTGCGTCTAGGGCTGGGAGCTACTGAAACAAAGAGGAAAACTTGGCTGAAACGGGTGAGAAATGCATTAAACTCTCGTCTCTCTCATTTTCTACCCACATGCACGGGCGTGCAGGGATGATGCACGGGAGTGCATCAAGGGAAAATGGATGAAATCCATTTTCCGCGCTTCGCATGATTGAAACCTCCCTAAAGGAATCATATGAAGGCCACACAACTCTGGAAAACTACTATCTCACCCCTGAACTCTTCTAGACTCTCAAACTATTCCTGAATTCTATTTTTAACCCCAAAACTCTACCCCTAAGGGCTTTTCTAACTTGGGATGCTACATAGAAACCTAAAAATTTCAGCTATTTATCATCCAAACATTTCCAAATCTCAATAAAATACTAGCAAAAGCTCAAAGCCTTAGAAATGATAAACGTATTCATCATACCACATCAAAATCATGCCAAACACGCCATATTTCTTAATAAGAAGCATGAAGGACATGTATACAGATCTATACACATATTTTCATAAAATCATCCACTCAACTGGCTTTTAAAATCATCATCTCAACACTTAAACAAGCTAAGTAAGCGTCAACCAAATAACCAATGTCATCAAAACTCAAATAACAAAAAGTACATGCTATGAAATAAGGTGAAAGAGATAAGGAAACACTTATATCTAGCCATGACTGTTGAATCTCTCTCTCTAACTGGTTCAGGCTCTCTAATATGGTATTGGATTGTTGGTTGCTCATTCTAAATGTTTGCTCTAGGGTTCACTAGGGAAGGAGAAGATGAAAACGCTAAAGGAAGAAAGCGAATAAACATGAAATTGGAGTATATATGGCAATGCTCATATGACGCACGATTGTGCACCTAAGATACATGGTCGTGTGTCTAGAAAATCTCATATTTCCTTCCCCTTTCATGTTGTACATGAAATATTCTCTTAAATAATACCCATGCACATGTCATATGAAGCTTTTAAATAACTATTTTACCCATGAACCCTCTCAACTTTATTTTATATTATAAAATCTCACTTTTAATTCTAATTTCTAGCTCAAAAAACAGTTTTATCCTTGAGATATTACAAAAGTCAAGTCTCCTTTGCGGCATATCAAGATTAAATCTTTGATCTTATCTAATATAATAACTATAAAACTAATTATTGGAACTGAAGTTTATTCTTGTTGGTTTGGTTGACACTAACTAATTAGGTTGAAAAGGTGAAGGAGACCAAATTAAATATGAAAAGATTATCGATTCAATGAAGATTCTCTATTAGAAAACAGATAAATCACTTTTATAGTATATATACATATATATATATATATATATATATATATATATATATATATATATATATATGTATATATGTATGTATGTATGTATGTATGTATAAACAATAATATCAACTAAAATATTTATTTGTAAGAGAATGATAAACCAATAAACTACCATTTTTAGTCCATTTTCTTTTTTAAAATTTTAACTATAAAAGGCATATAGTATTTTTATTTATTTAATTATAAATATTAATCATAATTTTAAACAATTATCCATTATTTCTTCTTCTTTTTTTCATCTTTACACCTTACCATCCTTGTAACACCATTGCGACTCTTTTTTTTTCCCTTCTTCAATTTCATCTCACCACACCTCTTAACATTCCCTAATCCTCTCTTTTTTGTTGTCTCTAAGCTTTAATCACAAAATTAATGATAAAATGAAACCCACTAACCAACACTCTTTTAGCTAGAGTCAAACCATTCTAATGCAACTCAATGAAAACCATCTTATATCATTTTCAATGCAATTTCAATCATAATCGACGTTTAAATTGAAATTTTTGTTTTAATTCAATATCGAAAATAAATTTTTATTTGATTGAATGTTCAATTGAATTTGTATGCTTGATTGAATATTTGATCAGAGTTGTTGTTGGTCATAAGAAATGGTGGTGGTGGTAGAGGTGTTAATGATGACTGAAGGTGGTAATGGAGTTATTAACGATGACAGAGATAACAATGATGTTTTTGTTGATGGTAGAGGATAGTGGTAGCGTTATTGGTAAAATTTGTAAAATACATTATAAAAGACATTTTGCTATGTATTGTAATCTTCAAAGAACTTTTGGACCAATAAAGAACTTTTGGACCAATATTTTCCAATAGTTTTCGATAGTATTTTAGTATGGTATATTTGTTATTCCACCAAAATTGTTAGTCAATTAACAATCAAATAATCATAAAATAACACAGAAGACCAAAGTGTTATTATTTAGAAGATTGATTTATATTTTCTTATTTAGGAATAGACTTTAAAACACTCTTTGCCCGATAAATGTACAAATTACACAATTTTATTCAAAACCTAATTCTAGTTAAAAAAAAAAAAAACCCTAATGTTATATGGTTAAATATAGTAATTTTACTATTTAAAAATTTTAAAATAAAATTAAAAAAATAACCTTTTTACTTGACCGTTTAACTATTTTACATATATTACAAAATTTTCAATTCTTAAGTTTTAAAGATCAACGTTACGTGGTCATATTTTTTTTATACACATTTTATATATCTAAATAATATGAAATTATATAATTAAATAATATTAAATTAATGATAAATTAAAATTTATTCATATATGATATATTATTTGAATATATAATATACACCCATATAATCTTATCCAAATTGAAATTTGAAAACCTAGTCATTACAACTATTGCTCTTTTAAATCAAAACCCACTAAAATTACCACCTGTTAGATCCCAAACTCATCAAATTGCCACCACCAAAACTCAAATCAAACATAAATGCCAAGCATGCAATTTCTTTTTTACAAGTTTAAAAACTAATATATAGTATCTATAATTCAACCTTAAAAACTTTGACTCTTATAATCGTCACTTATTCAAACTCAAATCTATTAAAATCTCTATCTGTCTAACTTCAAATCTATCAGAATTGTCCCACACTCGATCCCACACCCACCAAAACTATAAATGAAAAAGCTAGTGAAATAAAAAAAAAAAGAACTTATAAACGGTAAATTTGATCTATATAAAGGTTAATTTGAATTTTTATTAACTTGAAATGATATATTAATTTTGAAAAAAATTAGTTAATAATAATATGATAATTTAATTTCTCTATATAATATCAAAATTTTTTATTTTAGGAATAGACTAAATTTTGAGTAAAAATATGTGATTTATATGTTTGAGGGATGGAAAAGATTCTAAGGCCAAAGCTTGGATGGGCCAGTGTAAATCCCCTGTTTGAAATGACAACTCTTGAAAATTAGATCAAAAACATAGGGACTAATGTGTAAATCTGTCATATGTTCAAGGACATAAGTTAAAGTTTTTTTATACTAAAGTCGAACTACTCCTACTCCAGTCTTCAGCTGAACTCACATTTCATTTTTACCTTTTTCGTACTCCTTTCCTCTTATCTTTCTATCTCGAACGCTCAAAGTGAAGTTTTTTCTGTTCTTTTTTTTTTTTCTTGTATTTTTTTTCCTTTCTTCCATGGATTCATATGAAGCTACAAGAATGGTGTTTGCTAGGATCCAGAATTTGGACCCTGAAAATGCCTCCAAGATCATGGGTTATCTCCTCATTCAAGACCATGGCGAGAAGGAGATGATTCGTTTAGCTTTTGGCCCTGAAACTCTCATTCATAATCTCATCATCAAGGCCAAATCTCACTTGGGTATCCTCAACTTTCAAAATAATGCAATTACGCTCTCTTCTTCGTCCTCTCCCTCCACTCCCTCTTCTCCTTTCAACCCCATTTCCCGGCCGAACCCCTTGTCCATTTCTTCCTCTTCCCCTTCCTCAACTCCTTGGCCCCTCTCTGGACTCTCCAGCCCCCACAGTCCAAGTGTCAACGGCTTCACCTCCTCTCTTTCTTATGCAAATATCGTCAATGGAGGTTCCACTGCTGCAAATTCTGAATCTTTATACAATAATGGTGATGTTATTGATGAGTTTCAGCTTCAAGATCACCTGTCTTTTCTGGATGATGCTAAAGGTGAAGACTTGTTTGACCCAAGACTCGAACTTGGTTACTCTCCGACGGATTTTCAGTTACACAGGAGGAGTTTTTCAGTTCCTGGAGCGACTTGTTTCGGATCCGAAGATTCAAATTCTCCGCTCGGTTGGAAGCAATGCTTATATTTCGCTAAAGGGTTTTGTAAGAATGGAGGTAGCTGTAAGTTTCTTCACGGTGACTCAGTTTCTGCTGTGGCCGATGCTGCTTCTTCATCAGCCGCCATTAACGTTGGCTCGCCGAACAAGCTCAATGAGTTCGAAAAGCAAAGAAAGCTCGCCGCTGTCTCCTCTCAGTTCATGGGCTCGGTTTCTTTTCCTTATAACAAGTGCATGAACCTCCTTTTGCAGCAACAAAACGAAACACTAAGGCACTAAACTTTTGCTTGTCTTCTTTGTTTCTGTTTGTGTTCCGGCATTTCTTATTCTGATTTTTTCTTTGTTGCAGATCAGCTGCATTGATGATGGGCGATGACTTGCATAAATTTGGTCGTTGCAGGCCTGAGAGAGCTTCTGAATTTTCAGCAATGGGGTTGGGAGGATCTGCGAATCCGGGTTCGAGACAGATTTATTTGACATTTCCAGCGGATAGTACATTCAGAGAAGAAGATGTTTCTAATTACTTCAGGTAATTTTGTTCAAAGTGAAGAGCTGGAAGCTTAAATTAATGCAGAATCTTACTTAAAAAGCTACAAATTTTTTGGTATTTTTGCAGCATTTATGGGCCGGTGCAGGATGTGAGGATTCCTTATCAGCAGAAGAGAATGTTTGGCTTTGTAACTTTTGTGTATCCAGAGACAGTGAAGCTCATTCTGGCGAAAGGGAATCCCCATTTCGTTTGCGATTCTCGCGTGCTCGTTAAGCCTTACAAGGAGAAAGGAAAAGTCCCGGAAAAGTATGTTGAATCTTTGTAGTTGTTTGGTTTTCCTTTGTTATGTGATTTGCTTGCAACTCCTTGTAATGTTTTTGCTGCAAACTTTATGATTTTAGGAAGCAACAACAGATTGAGAGGGGCGAGTTCTCAGCCTGTTCAAGCCCGTCTGCGCTTGATTCTCGAGAGCCATTTGATTCTCCTCTGGGTAAATGAACTACTAAACATTAATATAGAGTTATTGTCAAACTATAAAACTTCTTCTTCTAATTGGAACTCTTTTGTGTGCTTAGGAGCAAGAATGTTTTACAATACACAAGAGATGTTACTGAGAAGGAAATTAGAGGAACAAGCTGATTTGCAGCAAGCCATTGAACTGCATGGAAGAAGGCTAATGAATTTGCAACTTCTAGACTTGAAAAACAATTACCATCATCATCATCATAGTCATAATCACAATCACCATCAATTTCATCATGGTTTGCCAAATGGGTCACCAATTCCTTCACCAACTCTACCTCAAACTCCCCACAATCCGGCTCTTATTTTCCCAATAGATGTCCCTGAAGAGGAACTCCAACAAGGTCAGTGTTCAAACGGGTAATGCTCACATTTTCAAAAAATAATAATAAATAAAGTCTCTAACTTATTGCATTAATTTGTTTGGTTCAGAGATATGTGGGAGCCCAGTTGAAGATTCTAAAAATGCTGCACATCCAGATGGTGATCAGGAAGTGAGTAATCCAACTTGTGATCACAATAATGGCAATATCAATAGTAGTAGTGGTAGCAGTAGTGGTAATAGTAACAAGGAGAAGTCTACTGGTAACAACAACACTGAAGAAAGTGAACTTCATGAAAGGTAAAAGGGCTTCAATTTCAAGAAGTAAACAAAACTTTACCCGCAATAGCAATCACTATAATGCGTAACATTTATGCTCGTCTATTTTTTTGACCCTTTTTCAGTTTAGAGCACATTCTTCCTGATAACCTTTTTGCATCTCCGAAGAAATCAACTGTGGATGAACTCACTGTGTTCTCCTCTGAAGCTGATGACAGACTTTCAGCTTCAAGTACTACAATCACATCCACAATCAACATGGCTTCTCTTAAATCATGTTTCCTACCAACGCCGAGGTATTGCATAGCTAAAAACTAGGAAAATATTATCAGTACCTGACTTTTTTTTTTCCATTTTGAGATGGATTTCAGTAAATGATTATTTGCTTTTTATTCCAAACAGTTTTTCATCTGGGCATGGAACAATTGGCATGTAGCATCAATGATGGACAACAATGGGGGGTTGATTTTGCCAGGTATGAGGTTTTTATTGAATCTTTAATACATAATTACTGATATTTAGTTATATCAAAGTTACTAGTGTGATGTTTTATTTGTTTGATAACGTTAGGTGTTGATATGAATGCGATGTATATATGCACATGCATACATTTATGGAATGGATTTTTGAGTCAAATGGGAGGATTTCTTTTCTGATGTTGGGCTTGTTCATGTTCAATATTTGCAGAAACTTTGGAAGCATCATATAAAAAGAAGAAAAAGAATCCTCTAGTTGTATAGCCACAAAACCACACAATCCAGAAAAAAAAAAAAATCTGAAAGACAAGATCTCAGCAAGATCACCATCATCATCAATACAATACTACTCACAATGAATACATAATTGCATAGGTAAAACGACAGATGAACTGATTTATGAAGTGGGGTCTCTTTCTCTTTCTTTGTTCCCCTACTGTGGAGTCCCTCTAGGTGAATGTGTTTGGACCACCACACACCAGATGCAGAAGCAGAAGCAGGAGCAGTAAGCAGATAAAAAAAAACAAAAGGCAGGCTAGTAGCAATTTAATTTTACTGTCTTCTTTTCTTAATGTCACTTATGTGTTTCTGTTTTTTTTTTTTTTTTTATACTTTTTACCGCCATTTGAGTGCGGTGGAAAGGACTACTACATAAAGAAATGAAATTATGTATCATCATCAAGAAGAAAATATATAAATATTATATAAGTATCTATGTGACTTTAAGTTTACAGACTACAAACTAGACCCATCAAGCTTTCAAAAGCAGTTTTTACATCAGCAGAAATGTAACTACTCTACTGATTCAGTGATTTGGACTCCAAAATTTAAAATCAGTGCTTGCAATGACTATGGTTGAGGATTTAGAGGAAGAACGTCAAATATTAAGGGGGGGCATTTCACTCACGTATCTGCTCTGAGGATCAACCTTTTGGGTCCACTAGAATCAGAAGTTAACATTTTGATCTCTGTTTGTTTATTCATTTTTAGGGATCAAGTTTTACTTGTAATTCAAAAAAATCCAGGACTTGCTTGACATAAATAACAGGGACTAAAATAATTGAACTAGAATCAGAAAGTAAGAGTGTGATCTCTGTTTGGAAGGTCATAGCTTTATTACTTTCTGAATTTATAAGGATCAAAATATTGTTTGTCAATTCGAGCTTACATTCGCTAGAATCAGAAAGTAATACTTTGATCCCGATAGAGAGACCATTCAGTGTTCGTTTATAGGAATCGAAGTGTTACCTTCGCAATTGGATGAACCCAAGTGAAAGAACCCAACTGTTACTCAATCTCAGCCTCATACTAGACCTGTAAATAATCCCATTTCAGATAGGCAAAGGAGGAAAAAAGTAGTGAGAAAATTTTTAAAAAATAAAAGAGAGGGGAAAAAGAAAGTGGTAAAGAAAAGGTTGTTGTTTCATGTGATTAAAGGTTGCTTTAGAGGGAGTGTTTTGTCTCATTTTGTGGTTCTTTTAGGTGGACATGAATGGGTAAGGGCCACATTGTCACATGGTTTCTGACATTTTATATCAATTGTATCTGGGCACCACTCACTCCTTTCACTTTCAATATTTTTAACCTCATTCATTCAACAATATAAAAAAAAAAAAAATCAAATTTTTAATTTTTGATCTTATGGGTTTTGGTGCCCTTATGTTTTGGCATAGATTTATATAATGTAGCTTTAAATAATGTTGGGTCTACATGTACTCTATTCTGTTGCTTCCCCTCCAACTACATTTAAAATTTTTTGGCCCCTCATTACTTGAACAAAGCTTTATGAGAGTTCAAGGCTGCAAAAATGTTAAGCCATTGTTGGTGGTTGTTGGGAATTTTTTTATGAGCTTTGTTTAGATTCATTTGCAACAACATGTTGGTTCTAAGTTTTTCCATGATTTTCCCATCCTCCATTTTGTTGTATCTTACAATACTTCAGGATCAACACTATAGGAACACTTCCAACTTTAACTTTGTTAATGTTTGTCTACCAATATCAATAGAGATTACAATGAGAATAAGGGAAAAATATCCCTTGATTAAGTTGCAATGTCAACATCTTGACACCCCAATGTCAAGTTAACTAGCTGGCCACCTCACTTCAGGTAAAAGGCCTTCATATTGGTATCTTTATATATTGCTTAACAATTTTCTTTTTGGGCAAAGATAAACCACTAATTACTTGGAAGCAACAATATGGTTTGTTCTATTGTCTTAATCATAAGATTAGCCCAAGTTAATTATCTTTTAAAGGTGTTTATTGTGGTAATTATGGGCTAATGGCACCCATCTTATTATTATTATTATTATTATTATTATTATTACTTAATCTATTGTTTTTTTGTTTATTGATTTGTCATCCTTATTGATACAAGAGCATGCTATAAGTTGTTCCTTTTTTAAGGTTTGAGGACACCAGCACACACAAAAATTTCATTACTTTATTATAGTACCCTTTATCAAAGAATATACCCTAAATTTATTAAACATGTACTAAAATTTGAATAAAAATATAATGGAAGAGAAAAGTGTAATAAAATAATGGATATTAAAGTTTTTTTTTTGAAAAAAGTGTTGAGATTCTTTTCAGTTTGTATATCTTTAATTTTTATATATTTAAAATAAAAATAAAGGATTATTTATTAAAAATTATATAATTAAAAAAAGATTGTCCGAACACCATATAATAAACTCAAATTTTTTTTTTTCAGTGTTTTTGTTATTTGCCTTGAACTTCGAAGGTGAAATTTTTTCGATAACAAAAAACTTTTACTTGAGTTAGATTATTCTTTTTAGGTCTTGTCAAGTTATCTTTTTTTATCTAATTAGATTTGACTCAATCACATTAAATAGGAGAAAACTCTGAGTTCAATGACTAACCATACAATTATTATATTAAATAATTCAAGAGTTTGATTTTAATATATTGTTATTAGAGTTTAAATTCATATTTTTTTCGTTGTTTGAACACTTTATTTTTCTTACTCAAACTACCCTTTAAGAGTTTGATGATAAAATTATTATAGTCCCGAATAAACAACCTACCTCTCAAAGTTAATGTTACGTTAAAATTTCTATTATCTTATAAACACAAATTGCTCTTGATGAGATCGAAGCGAAAGAAATTGTTAGGGACAAAAGAGTTGAAATGATCAAAGTATAAGTTCCTTAACTTTTGTAACATGCATGAGAAAGGTAAAAGAATTTACCCACCATGTAAAATGAAGAGATTGAAGACCATGTTGCTTTGCAAAGTTACCATGATGATTGATATTGTTAGTGCTAAATTAATAGTAATGCAATTGAAAGCTACATCACATACCAAAAAAAAGAAAAAAAGAAAAAAAGAAATACATTTTATATACATTGGGTTTCAATGATAAATAAATATTAATTATGGGTATTATTATTTAGAAGTGTCTTAATTTTTTTAATAAAAAGGAGAAATAAAAAAGAATGAAGCTTGTAATTTTATTGATAAATAATATTCTTTTAATATATAAAATAAAACATATCTTATTGTAAATATTTTTAAAAATATTTTAATAATAATAAACTAATTAGATTCTTGGTTGTTAAGCCATGATTTGCCTTCTTTATATGGGACCCAATTCAATTATGATTCCAAGGTGAAGCATGAGTGTATGAGATTAAGAAGTATTGATAATGATTAAACCAAGGACAATAATATTCTCAATTAAAGGGACATAAAATGGAGACATTGCAGCAAAATAACTCAAAATGATTTCTTGGGATAAGATTTCTATGCAATAATTGATTCCCACTTACTGTTTCCAAGACCCTATTTCTATTATTTTAATGTAAAGGATTAATATGTACATTTTGAGGTGGGTCAAAAGGATTTAACCCTATTCAAATTTTTTAAACATGAAAATTTTATTTATTAAATTTTTAAAATTTAAATTATTATTGATCAAAATTAATAATTAAGTTTAATGATTAATTATTAAATATTAATAATTAAAATAGTATTTTCATTTTTTCATAAAAAGAAATTAACAATAATAAAATAAATTTAAAAATGATAAAATTTAAAAGCAATGATCGCTTGATTCATAGATCGACTAGATCTAGCTGTCTTGTTTGTGTGAAACAATTTATTTTGGTGAAGCTATCAAATCTGACATCTTCTACCATTAATAATAGTTGTATACAGTTATTGTGAATAAAATCAGTCATTTTTAATCTTTTTACCACCAATAATAGCAAAAATGATTAGATTTAGTCATCCCACGTAAATGAGGTAGTTAGATTTGAGCACCTCACCTAAACAAGACAATTATATCTGATTATATTGTGAATTTAATGGTAATTTCGACCATTTGATTCAATTTTCAGTGGGTGTTTTTAATTTTAATTATTTTAAATTATATTTTAATATTTTAATATTATTTTATATTTTATTATAATTTGTTTTGTTGAAAGTATTTTGATCATTTCACCACAAAATTTACAAAAATTGGATAAAAATTATTTTATAGGTGACTATTTGGGTTCTAAAAAGTTGTTGTGAGAAATTTTATCATTTAGGAAAACCTTGAGTGGGATTAAGTAATTTCCCCTTTGAAATATGATTAAATGATTTTCAATTAAAGATAAATTAATTTAATAATTTTATATTATATATAATATTCAAAATTTTAACTAATTTTAGTCATAAATTAATTTACATGTGTTAAAATGATCTCAAATTATTATAGATTTTACAAATTTTTTTTGTCTCTCATCGTTATTATAAGTTTCAATTTCGAACTATGATATCAATAATTATTTTTCTTGAATTATTTGCGTAATTAATTTTTAGATTTCATCTTTTAAGAAGCACAAATTCTTTACCTTAATTTTTAGCGGAGTGGGCCTGGGCTGGGCATGTTGGGCCAACCTGGTCCAGCCCATTAAAATCTAATTTCAAGGCCCAGGACATTGGACCTAGATTAGACTATGATTGCTGGCCTCATTATTAATTTCTCTACTTAAAATCTTAACATAAAATGAATATTAATAAAAAAACCAGTTTCAAATCTCTTACAAACTTTTTATACTAATCATATAATTAAGAGTTAAATTATGGTTAAGAATCATAATAATATAATTAAGAGTTAATTTGCTCGCATAATATTTTCAAGCGTTGGAGAAAAAGGTTGAATAAAAAGTGAGGAAAAAAGTAAGCATTTAATATTTACTTATAAATCAGTGAGTGTGTGTCATTAAAAATTAATTTGTAGGGTCCTTTGGTTGCCCACTTGGGCTGATGCCATTAGACTTTATTTGTAGGGTCCTACTCCTCACCTTACCCTCATTTTTTGTTGAAGAAATTTTTACTTCTCAAATGTATTGAAATGTTTGATAACATCATCCAAAAAATAAATAAAATTCTATAATTTCATCGTAATTATTTTATATTCTATTTTTCTTTCCTCTTCTCACTTTTTGACAGTCGAACAATATTAATGAGTGAGATTAAACATCTTGGCTTGACAAAATAAGCAGGTGACAATAAAATGCATCATCAAGCGACATGGGTGGTAGCTATGAGATCCACATGGTGAGGATTTGACAACCCAAACCCTCTCTAATTTGTATCTTTTTTCGATTTCAGTTAAAAGCAAGACTAAACATCTTAACTTGACAGAATTACAAAGTCTCGATTAAATTGTGATTATTCTAAATTATAAGAAGGATAACAAGAGAAAGTCAATTAGTCCCATGTCATTCTCTAGTGTTTCTTCTAACTCTTGTTTTTGTTTTGATGATTTTTTAACATTATTTTTTAGTTTTAAGGGTCTTTTAGTGATTTTTCAATACTATCCTATCTATGACATTTTTTTTTCATTTTTGATAGCATTCTTTGAGGGCTCAATCTCTAATCACATACATATTGGGGAGAAATTGTGATTTAGTTTAAAAGTTTTTTTTTTTATTTTTCATAAAATTTATAAAAAAATAAATAATTGAAATTTACAAGTGGTCACCTCACCTGACATAAGATGAGAGAAGAAAGACTTTTTCTTGATCTAATTCAGGAAAAAGAAAATACCCCCTTTCAGCGTACAAGTGGAGATGTGCTACACAAATCTGAAGAAATTTAAAAAAAAAAAAAACTTTAAAAATTAAAAAAAAAAAAGTAAAAAGTGAAAAAGGGAAAGTGATGACACACACGCCCTCTTGCTTCAGTCCTCCACAGTGCTCTCTGCTCTGGATATACTTTTAACTCCATCTCACTTCTCTCTCTCTCTCTTTTTTTTTTAAATTTATTTATTAATCTTTGCACAATTTTCAGTGCTCAGTTTATTATTCCTCTGCGCCAGCCCACGTCTTTTTTTCTTTTTTAATAAAAGAGCTAAATTACAATAATACCCAATTTACAAAATAAAAGAATAATTTTTTTCATATTTATATACAGAATATAAAGGGAATTTTATAAAATTTAATAATTTGAAGAGGTATGACTTTGAGCATTCTTGGCCTGAGCCCAAGGCTGTAATCCGGCAAAGAAATTAAATAATTTGTCATCTTCTGCCATCGTTTTGATATCAAGCATCAAGGATGAGAATTCCTTGACGTAATCCCGCACCGAGCCTGTGTGTCTTAGCTTCCTGAGGGCTTCTCGAGCCACCCACGCGGCATTGAGCGGCAATAATTGATCCTTCAATTCTTTTTTCAGAGCATCCCATGTTTCAATACGGGGCCTCCCAGCACTAGCATCATCATCAATCCGGGTTCGCCACCATAACTTCGCATCACCCGTAAGGTACATGCTTGTGATCGTAACCTGGTCCTCTGCCGCCACCCTAGCAGCACGAAAATATTGTTTAAGTCATAAAAAATTAACTTATAAACTTATAAACTAAAATAAATTTATAAATATTTAAAATTTTAAACAATTACGTGATTGATTAAAGTATTTATAATTGATTAATAAATATTTGATGTTCTTAATAAAATATAATTTATAAGTATATTTTATTATTAAAATAATTATAAAGAGTATTAAATTATTTTATCAAATAATAAATTATATGAACTCAATTTGTATTATGATTTCAAAACATATTTCAATTATATTTTAATATAATTTAATTTTATAACTAAATGAATATATATTTAATTAAAAATTTAAATAAATAATTTTTAGATTTATTAGAATTAATATAAATAAAAAGTCGATCAAAAAATGATATCTTTTTAAAATTGAAAGGATAAAATTAACTTATAAGTAAAGATAAATACTCTCTTCATGATCATGTAAGACAAGGAAATTTTTGTTATTTTTATTAATTTATTAATAAAGCTTATAATGGGCTTTTTATTTTTGTTTTCTAGAGTTTTGAGATGGTGCATATATTTCATACAATTTATAATTTCCATTTTATTCTTTTAATTTATAATGATATATTTCTTATCTGATTTATAACTAAAAATCACTTTTTATTGAAGAATTATTGTTGATTTTTTTTTATAAGGGCATTGCATCAGTATTATGGTAAAATTTCCAAATTGTGGTCTTATTCAAATTTCACAAATAATTTTTGTCAAATATTAAAATTAAAAATTAAAAATAATTTATTTGGATGCATATTATCCCACTCTATTGCATTGTAACATAATACTTTTCTTCCCATGAAGAATTTTATTTTCATTTACTATTTTAATAAATGCCAAAAAATTATTTTCCATTCAATGTTTAGTGAAATGATATAATTTATCCTTTAAGTTTTGAAAAATCCAATTTTTTATCCATTTATTAATTTTAACGGTTAAAGAGTATTTATGTTATTTTATCAAAATATTATAAATGAGTTTTATTTGAAATATAAATATTTTGTTAATTTATTAAGAGTAAATAGATAATTTTTCTTTTTATTTTATAAATTATCATATTCAACTATATATATTAAAAATATATTATAATATTAATAGTTTGTAAAATAAAATTTATATTTCTAATTTATTGTGTTTTTTAAAGAGGTAATTATTATTTTTGAAACTACGAAACAAAATTTAAAAATTTCAAAAACCCCCTCAAAATTTTTTCTAATTTTAATAACTCAATATCTAAAGAAATACCCATGACCTTTTTCAAATTTCAAACACTCCTTCAAATTAAAAAAAATAAACTACAATTTACTTTAAATATATGTCATTTTATTTAGACATTATAATAGAGATATATTTGAGACATAGATGTTATTTTTTTAAATTTATTATGATACATGAATAATTCTCCTATCTTGTTTTAAATATTATCATATCTATTTTTATATTTTACAAATATATTATAACTTTAGTAGTTTATAATAGGATATTTATTCTCCTAACTTATTAAACGATTTAAATTATTAAACGATTTATTATGATACATGACTAAATTGTTATTTTTGAAATTATTAAACGATTTATTAAAATTTTAAAAATTTCAAAACACTCCCAAAAATTTTTCAAATTAAACTTCTCCTTTAAATCTCAAAAAATAGTTCAAACATTTTTCAAATTTCAGAAAACCCTCCAAATTTTTAAAAATTATAAGTTAACCAAAATATATAATTGTTTAACATTAACACCCTTATCTATATCTATAATAACAAATTTTTTTATTATTTTCAATTATAATTAATATAAATTAGAATAAAAAATATTTAATAAAATTTTAAGGGAAAAATGTTATTTAGTTTTAGGGCATTTTTCAATAATTTTATAAAAAAATTAACAAAATTTTATTAACAAATTAAATAGATAGGTGAAATTTTGGTTTTTTTTTTAATTTTTTTTTTTAAAACTTAACATATGAGATTTTGTTATTTTAACAAAATTTGAGTAAGAATAAGTCTTTTAACCTTTAAAAAAATTATAATCTTCCAATAAAAGGAAAATTACTTAAAGCTACAATAATTAAAAAGGGCATAGATTAGCCATATAAAAAACCCTTCAAATTAATTAAAAAAAAAAAATCTGCAAAAGTCAAGTTAAGTTTATTGTCCTCAATTAAAACATCATCCATAAATTCTCTAGCAAATCCTATACCCTAATCCTTTTTTTTTTTTTTTGGTAAATAAAATTAT
Source organism: Anacardium occidentale (assembly GCA_026122585.1). NCBI lineage: Eukaryota > Viridiplantae > Streptophyta > Magnoliopsida > Sapindales > Anacardiaceae > Anacardium > Anacardium occidentale. The sequence goes on from JAJEJH010000254.1 coordinate 99,079, forward strand.
ATTAACAAAAAAAGGGACAAGCCCGAAACAACCTAAGCGCAACGAGAATAACCCGCCCGCAAAGAACACCACAAACCTAATCCTTGATTACCCTTGTAAAGACATTATTTTATATGGTTTATTAATTAATAAAATATTTTGGATAATCATTTACTGGACCTTTGTGTATTTTGATTTCATGAAAAACTAATGTTAAAATATCTAATTTCGAAATTAATAAATTCGAATCAAGTCATCCATTGTTGTAGGACCCGCCGCCACGAGTACCCCTCTGCTGCCGAATAATAACAATATCTGGGGAGCTTTCTATTAATCATCTGAAAACCTGGGTACCCGCGACGGGAATCCTACGAAAATAAAATAACTGAAACTGTACAATGCTTTACATTTCTGTACACGCGGAAGCTCATCTGAATATACATCATATATATACATCTGAGATATACAACTATTCTGTACAAGGGCCCACTGGCCTACATCATATACATATATTGTACATCTGGATACAAAACATGTACAACAATGACCACACAGGTCCAAAACTAATATACACTGATCGAGGTGTGTGTGCATGCCTTCTCCGTCAGCCTCGGTCCAACCGCTCCTCGAACCCAGCATGAACACCTGCAAAACTGGAAGAAAGAGGGGGGATGAGTGATAAAGATCACCCAGTAAGCGCTCCTTACTTCCCTCAATACCCAAGCAAGCACAACAATCATATAAACAAACACATACCTGGGCCTCGGCCCTAATCATACATCTATGCGCTTGCTGGAATCTGGAAACTGTTATCTGTATCTCATTCATTCATTATTATCATATGGATGCATGTCATGATGTGTATGTCATGTCATGCTAGCTGAAACTGAATGCATGCATCTGAATACCTCTCTCTGTACCCTCGGGTACCTGCTGTGCTGATCAGACTGGGTAATACAGGGATTCGACATCCTGGCCATGTGGGTTAACCATTCTAGCTACCGGCTAGAAAGCTGAATCTGATATCTGCACTGCTACGATCTGACTGGTGTCAGAGAGCTGAAACTGAAATGCTGTTGAATCATCTGACTGGTGTCAGGAACTGAATCTGAAAACACTGCTCAACGTTCTGACTGGTGTCAGAAGGCTGATTCCCACAGATGCCTCCTCGTATTCACCCTATACTCTCACCCGTACATCAGGTTCTGAATACTGCTGAATTCGGATCCCCTGATCCTCTCTGAAGCTACATGTAATGCCATGACGTGCATATGCAGCTTATTAACTCATTACATGCTTATTTGATGCTTATCTGAAGCCATTAAATATTTATTCTGAATTCGCATGCTCAATTTCCCATTCAAATAACATTTTTCTGAAATTCTGCTGATGTACGGGCGTGCATGAAATGTGTACGGGCGTGCACCCTGACGCACGGGACCGTGCACTGGTCGTGCGCCTGGTCGTGTAACTCTCGGGAATTTACTATTCATTGTCACTGAAATTGCCTATGCACGGGCGTGCATGCACATTTTCTGGCCGTGCATGGGTCGTGCATACGGGCGTGCATCTGGAGAAACACAGGCTCACGGCCGTGCCATAATGGCGCACGGTCGTGCGTCTGGTTCTTCAACAAAGCACCGCTCGGAAAATGCACAAATGGCCAACCAAATCACATTCATTCACAATAACACTTCAAACACATGTTATCCACATCCCAAATAACACAGTTCAAACATCATATACCACATGCATCGATCATTCCACGATTTACCATGGGATTATCTTCTTTCTCTTTCTAAAGCCATACATACACACATGCAAGCTTCAAGGGTGGAAATCTATCAACCAATTCAACATGCAATCACATATAAGCCTTCCACACATTCATCAGCATGCAATAAATTCATCCATGGCATCAACATTCGTCAAACAAGCTGGGAAACGCAAGAAGAAGTGAGGAACACTTACCTCTCTCCATGCTTTGAAATCAAGCTTGAAATCACTAATCTCTTGGCTCTCTAATAGGATTAGGAGGAACCTGCTGCTGAATTTCCTCTCTAAGGATGGGAGGAGCTGCAAGGAAGAGAGAAATTTTGGCTAAAGAGGAAACTTGGGTGAGAAAAATGACATAATGCTCACGGCTCACTTATATAGCATGCCATGCACGGGCGTGCACCAAGGATGCACGGTCGTGCACCAGGGAAAATAAGTATAACTTATTTCCCGCTCGCTCGCCTAATCGAATCCTTCCGAAAGGATTCCAACGGAAGCCACATGGCTTCGAAAACTTACCAACTCACCCCTGAACTTAACCAGACTCCCAATCTCTCTCTGAATTCGGTTTCTAACCCCAAAATTCTACCCCTAAGGGCTTCCGGATCTAGGATGCTACATTTCCTCCCCCCTTATAAAAATTTCGACCCCGGAATTTACCTGAATAACTCTGGGAACCTATCCCTGATCTCAAATTCTACCTCCCAAGTGGCTTCCTCCACTCTCTGACTGCGCCATAAGACCTTCACTAGAGGAATCTGCTTGTTCCAGAGAACCTTGACTTTATAGTCTAGAATCTGTACTGGCAGCTCTTGATAACTCAAATCATCAGCCAACTCAACCTCTGAAAACTGAAGCACATGAGAAGGATCTCCCACATACTTCCTCAACTGCGACACATGGAACACATTATGGATCATGTCCATGCTAGCTGGCAAAGCCAATCTGTAGGCAACTGTCCATACTCTCTCAAGTATCTCATAGGGACCAATGAATCTAGGGGCCAACTTCCCCTTTCTGCCAAATCTGAGCACGTGCCTGTACGGTGCAACTCTCAGGAATACTCTGTCGCCTACTGCAAACTCAATCTCTCTGCGTCTCAGGTCTGCATAGCTCTTCTGTCGATCCTGGGCCTGTTTCATCCTTTGCCTGATGATTCGGATCTGCTCAATCATACCCTGAACTATCTCTGGACCAACAACTGTCTCTAGGGAATCTCTCTCTCCAATCTCATCCCAATGAAGAGGAGATCTACACCTCCGACCGTATAATGCCTCAAATGGAGCCATCTGAATAGTCGCCTGATAACTGTTATTATACGCGAACTCCATGAGGGGAATCAACTCTGCCCAATCGGTCTGGAAGTCCATACAATAAGCTCTAAGCATATCCTCCAGAATCTTGTTAACTCTCTCGGTCTGCCCATCTGTCTGAGGATGGTAGGCTGAACTAAACTGTAATCTGGTCCCCAAGGCTCTCTGCAATGATCTCCAGAAAGCTAACAAGAATCTGGAGTCTCTATCTGACACTATAGTCCTAAGAACACCATGGAGTCTGACCACCTCTCTGATGTACAGTTTCCCCAACTGATCCGTAGACATACCCTGTCTAATAGGCAGAAAATGAGCTGACTTGCTCAGTCTGTCCACAATCACCCATATGCCATCAAATCCTTTCTGAACTCTGGGAAGACCGGAAATAAAATCCATGGAGATATCTTCCCACTTCCACTCAGGAATACTCAAAGGATGAAGTAAACCTGAGGGTCTCTGATGCTCTGCCTTAACCTGCTGACATACCAGACATTTGGAAACGAAATCTGCTATGTCTTTCTTCATGCCTGACCACCAGAAACTCTTTCTGAGATCCTGATACATCTTTGTACTGCCTGGGTGCGCTGAATACACCGTGCTGTGCGCCTCTGACAAAATCCTCTGTCTCAACTCTAAACTCTGTGGCACACATACTCTGCCTCTGAATCTCAAGATCCCATCTCTGAACTCAAAGTCTGGCACTGCTCTCTCTGCCATCCTCTGAAGCATACTCTGAGTCCACTCATCAGATATCTGGCACTCTCTGATCTCATCATACAGAGAAGATCTGATCTGTAATCTGGAGAAACCCGCAGTCACTATCTCAATCTGCTCTCGGGCTATCTCATACTGTAACTCTCTCTGAACTGAAAGACTGGATAAGGCTACTCGCCTGCTCAAAGCATCGGCCACTACATTGGCTCTCCCTGGATGATATCTGATGTCAACATCATAGTCCTTTACCAGCTCTAGTCATCTCCTCTGTCTCATATTAAGCTCTCTCTGGGTGAAGAAATATTTCAGACTCTTATGATCTGAATATATGCTGCACTTAACCCCATACAAGTAATGTCTCCAAATCTTCAAGGCAAACACAACTGCAGCTAACTCCAAATCATGAGTGGGGTATCTCATCTCGTGATCTTTCAATTGTCTGGAGGCGTAAGCAATAACT
>JAJEJH010000254.1:104208-213859 GCA_026122585.1 Anacardium occidentale
TCAAATGGGAGGATTTCTTTTCTGATGTTGGGCTTGTTCATGTTCAATATTTGCAGAAACTTTGGAAGCATCATATAAAAAGAAGAAAAAGAATCCTCTAGTTGTATAGCCACAAAACCACACAATCCAGAAAAAAAAAAAAATCTGAAAGACAAGATCTCAGCAAGATCACCATCATCATCAATACAATACTACTCACAATGAATACATAATTGCATAGGTAAAACGACAGATGAACTGATTTATGAAGTGGGGTCTCTTTCTCTTTCTTTGTTCCCCTACTGTGGAGTCCCTCTAGGTGAATGTGTTTGGACCACCACACACCAGATGCAGAAGCAGAAGCAGGAGCAGTAAGCAGATAAAAAAAAACAAAAGGCAGGCTAGTAGCAATTTAATTTTACTGTCTTCTTTTCTTAATGTCACTTATGTGTTTCTGTTTTTTTTTTTTTTTTTATACTTTTTACCGCCATTTGAGTGCGGTGGAAAGGACTACTACATAAAGAAATGAAATTATGTATCATCATCAAGAAGAAAATATATAAATATTATATAAGTATCTATGTGACTTTAAGTTTACAGACTACAAACTAGACCCATCAAGCTTTCAAAAGCAGTTTTTACATCAGCAGAAATGTAACTACTCTACTGATTCAGTGATTTGGACTCCAAAATTTAAAATCAGTGCTTGCAATGACTATGGTTGAGGATTTAGAGGAAGAACGTCAAATATTAAGGGGGGGCATTTCACTCACGTATCTGCTCTGAGGATCAACCTTTTGGGTCCACTAGAATCAGAAGTTAACATTTTGATCTCTGTTTGTTTATTCATTTTTAGGGATCAAGTTTTACTTGTAATTCAAAAAAATCCAGGACTTGCTTGACATAAATAACAGGGACTAAAATAATTGAACTAGAATCAGAAAGTAAGAGTGTGATCTCTGTTTGGAAGGTCATAGCTTTATTACTTTCTGAATTTATAAGGATCAAAATATTGTTTGTCAATTCGAGCTTACATTCGCTAGAATCAGAAAGTAATACTTTGATCCCGATAGAGAGACCATTCAGTGTTCGTTTATAGGAATCGAAGTGTTACCTTCGCAATTGGATGAACCCAAGTGAAAGAACCCAACTGTTACTCAATCTCAGCCTCATACTAGACCTGTAAATAATCCCATTTCAGATAGGCAAAGGAGGAAAAAAGTAGTGAGAAAATTTTTAAAAAATAAAAGAGAGGGGAAAAAGAAAGTGGTAAAGAAAAGGTTGTTGTTTCATGTGATTAAAGGTTGCTTTAGAGGGAGTGTTTTGTCTCATTTTGTGGTTCTTTTAGGTGGACATGAATGGGTAAGGGCCACATTGTCACATGGTTTCTGACATTTTATATCAATTGTATCTGGGCACCACTCACTCCTTTCACTTTCAATATTTTTAACCTCATTCATTCAACAATATAAAAAAAAAAAAAATCAAATTTTTAATTTTTGATCTTATGGGTTTTGGTGCCCTTATGTTTTGGCATAGATTTATATAATGTAGCTTTAAATAATGTTGGGTCTACATGTACTCTATTCTGTTGCTTCCCCTCCAACTACATTTAAAATTTTTTGGCCCCTCATTACTTGAACAAAGCTTTATGAGAGTTCAAGGCTGCAAAAATGTTAAGCCATTGTTGGTGGTTGTTGGGAATTTTTTTATGAGCTTTGTTTAGATTCATTTGCAACAACATGTTGGTTCTAAGTTTTTCCATGATTTTCCCATCCTCCATTTTGTTGTATCTTACAATACTTCAGGATCAACACTATAGGAACACTTCCAACTTTAACTTTGTTAATGTTTGTCTACCAATATCAATAGAGATTACAATGAGAATAAGGGAAAAATATCCCTTGATTAAGTTGCAATGTCAACATCTTGACACCCCAATGTCAAGTTAACTAGCTGGCCACCTCACTTCAGGTAAAAGGCCTTCATATTGGTATCTTTATATATTGCTTAACAATTTTCTTTTTGGGCAAAGATAAACCACTAATTACTTGGAAGCAACAATATTGTTTGTTCTATTGTCTTAATCATAAGATTAGCCCAAGTTAATTATCTTTTAAAGATGTGTTTATTGTGGTAATTATGGGCTAATGGCACCCATCTTTTTTTATTTATTATTATTACTTAATCTATTGTTTTTTTGTTTATTGATTTGTCATCCTTATTGATACAAGAGCATGCTATAAGTTGTTCCTTTTTTAAGGTTTGAGGACACCAGCACACACAAAAATTTCATTACTTTATTATAGTACCCTTTATCAAAGAATATACCCTGAATTTATTAAACATGTACTAAAATTTGAATAAAAATAAAATGGAAGAGAAAAGTGTAATAAAATAAAGGATATTAAATTTTTTTTTTTGAAAAAAGTGTTTAGATTCTTTTCAGTTTGAATATCTTTAATTTTTATATATTTAAAATAAAAATAAAGGATTATTTATTAAAAATTATATAATTAAAAAAAGATATTCCTAACACCATATAATAAACTCAAAAGTTTTTTTTTTCGGTGTGTTTGTTATTTGCCTTGAACTTTGAAGGTGAAATTTTTTTGTATACTTAAGTTAGATTATTCTTTTTAGGCCTAATCAAGTTATTTTTTTTCATCTAATTAGATTTGACTCAACTACATCATATAGGAGAAAACTCTGAGTTCAATGACTAACCATACAATTATTATATTAAATAATTCAAGAGTTTGATTTTAATATATTGTTATTAGAGTTTGAACTCATATTTTTTTTTTTTTTGTTTGAACACTTTATTTTTTTTACTCAAACTGTCCTTTAAGAGTTTGAGGATAAAATTATTATAGCCCTGAATGAACAACCTACCTTTTAAAGTTAATGTTACCTTAAAATTTCTATTATCTTATAAATACAGATTGCTTTTGATGAGATCAAAGCGAAAGAAATTGTTAGGGACAAAAGAGTTGAAATGATCAAAGTATAAGTTCCTTAACTTTTGTAACATGCATGAAGAAAGGTAAAAGAATTTACCCACCATGTAAAATAAAGAGATTGAAGACCATGTTGCTTTGCAAAGTTACCATGATGATTGATATTGTTAGTGCTAAATTAATAGTAATGCAATTGAAAGCTACATCACATACAAAAAAAAAGAAAGAAAAAAAAGAAATACATTTTATATACATTGGGTTTTAATGGTAAATCAATATTAATAATGGGTATTATTATTTAGAATTGTCTTAATAAAAAGAAGAAATAAAAAAGAGTGAAGCTTGTAATTTTATTGATAAATAATATTCTTTTAATATGTAAAATAAAACATATCTTATTGTAAATATTTTTAAAAATATTTTAATAATAATAAACTAATTAGATTCTTGGTTAAGCCATGATTTGCCTTCTTTATATGGGACCCAATTCAATTATGATTCCAAGGTGAAGCATGAGTGTATGAGATTAAGAAGTATTGATAATGATTAAACCAAGGACAATAATATTCTCAATTAAAGGGACATAAAATGGAGCTATTGCAGCAAAATAACTCAAAATAATTTCTTGGGATAAGATTTCTATGCAATAATTGATTCCCACTTACTGTTTCCAAGACCCCATTTCTATTATTTTAATGTAAAAGATTAATAGGTACATTTTGAGGTGGGTCAAAAGGATTTAATCCTATTCAAATTTTTTAAAACATGAAATTTTTTTTTATTAAATTTTTAAAATTTAAATTATTATTAATCAAAGTTAATAATTAAGTTTAATAATTAATAATTAAATATTAATAATTAAAATAATATTTTTATTTTTCATTAAAAGGATTTAACAATAATAAAATAAATTTAAAAATTATAAAAATTAAAAATTAAAAGCAATGACCACCTGATTCATAGATCGACTAGATCTAGCTGTCTCGTTTGTGTGAGATAGTTTATTTTGGTTGAAGCTATCAAATCTGATATATTCTACCATTAATAATAGTTGAATAAAGTTGTTGTGAATAAAATCGATCATTTTTAATTATTTTTTATCACCAATAATAGCAAAAGTGATTAGATTTAGTCTTCCCATGTAAATGAGATAGTTAGATTTGAACGTCTCACGTAAGCAAGACAATTATATTTGATTGTATTGTGAATTTGATGGTAATTTCGACCATTTGATTCAATTTTCAGTGGGTATTTTTAATTTTAATTATTTTAAATTATATTTAAATATTATTTTATATTTTATTATTTTTTTTTTTTTTGTTGAGAGTATTTTGATCATTTCACCAAAAAATTTACAAAAATTGGATAAAAATTATTTTAAGGTGACTATTTAGGTTTTAAAAAGTTATGCGAAATTTTGTCATTTAGGAAAACCTTGAGTGGGATTAATTCTTTTCGCCTTTGAAATATGATTAAATGATTTTAAATTAAAAATAAATTAATTTAATACTTTTATAGTATATATAATATTCAAAATTTTAACTAATTTTAGTCATAAATTAATTTACATGTGTTAAAATGATCTCAAATTATTATATATTTTGAAATTTTTTTTTTGTCTCTCATCGTTATTATAAGTTTCAATTTCGAACTATGATATCAATAATTATTTTTCTTGAATTATTTGCGTAATTAATTTTTAGATTTCATCTTTTAACAAGCACAAATTCTTTACCTTAATTTTTAGCGGAGTGGGCCTGGGCTGGGCAGGTTGGGCCGACCTGGTCCAGCCCATTAAAATCGAATTTCAAGGCCCAGGACATTGGACCTGGATTAGACTATGATTCCTGGCCCCATTATTAATTTCTCTAATTAAAATCTTAACATAAAATGAATATTAATAAAAAAACCAGTTTCAAATCTCTTACAAACTTTTTATACTAATCATATAATTAAGAGTTAAATTATGGTTAAGAATCATAATAATATAATTAAGAGTTAATTTGCCTGCATAATATTTTCAAGCGTTGGAGAAAAAGGTTGAATAAAAAGTGAGGAAAAAAGTAAGCATTTAATATTTACTTATAAATCAGTGATTGTGTGTCATTAAAAATTAATTTGTAGGGTCCTTTGGTTGCCCACTTGGGCTGATGCCATTAGACTTTATTTTTAGGGTCCTACTCCTTACCTTACCCTCAGTTTGGTTGAAGAAATTTTAAATTATCAAATGTATTGAAAAGTTTGATAACATCATCAAAAAAAAAAAAAAAAAAAAAAAAAGAATATTCTATAATTTTGTGGTAATTATTTTATATTCTTTTCCCTTTTTTTCTCATTTCTTGACAGTTAAACAGTATTTACGAGTGAGACTAAGTATCTTGGCTTGACAAAATAAGTAGGTGACAATGAGATGCATCGTCAATCGACATGGGTGGTAGTCATGAGATCCACATGGTAAGGATTTGACAACCCAAACCCTTTTAATTTGTATCTTCTTTCGATTTCAATTAAAATTCGACTAAACTGTAACTATTTGATATTATGAGAAGGATAATGAGAGAAAGTCAATTAGTCCTATGTCATTCTTTGGTGTTTTTAACTTTTGTTTTGATGATTTTTTAACGTTATTTTTTAGTTTTTAGGGTTTTTTAGTGATTTTTCAAGACTATTCTATCTATGACATTTTTTTCCTTCATTTTTGATAGCATTCTTTGATGGGCTCAATCTCTAATCACATACATATTGGGGAGAAATTGTGATTTAGTTTAAAAGGTTTTATATTTTTCATAAAATTTATAAAAAAATAAATAATTGAAATTTACAAGTGGTCACCTCACCTGACATAAGATGAGAGAAGAAAGACTTTTTCTTGATCTAATTCAGGAAAAAGAAAATACCCCCTTTCTGCGTACAAGTGGAGATGTGCTACACAAATCTGAAGAAATTAAAAAAATAAAAAAAGCTTTAAAAATTAAAAAAAAAAAGTAAAAAGTGAAAAAGGGAAAGTGATGACACACACGCCCTCTTGCTGCAGTCCTCCACAGTGCTCTCTGCTTTGGATATTCTTTTTACTCCATCTCACTTCTCTCTCTCTCTCTCTTTTTTTAATTTATTTATTAATCTTTGCACAATTTTCAGTGCTCAGTTCATTATTCCTCTGCCCCATCCCACGTCAATTTTTTTTTTTAATAAAAGAGCTAAATTACAATAATACCCAATTTACAAAATAAAAGAATAATTTTTTTTTTCATATTTATATACAGAATATAAAGGGAATTTTGTAAAATTTAATAATTTGAAGAGGTATGACTTTGAGCATACTTGGCTTAAGTTTTAAAAATTAGCTTATAAACGTACAAACTAAAATAAATTTATAAATATTTAAAATTTTAAACAGTTACGTGATTATTAAAGTATTTATATTTTATTGATAAATATTTGATGTTATTAATAAAATATAATTTATAAATATATTTTATTATTAAAAAATAATTATAAAGAGTATTACATTACTTTATCAAATGATAAATTATATGAACTCAATTTGTATTATAATTTCTGAAAAATATATTTCAATTATATTTTAATATAATTTAATTTTATAACTAAATGAATATATATTTAATTAAAAATTTAAATAAATAATTTTTAGATTTATTAAAATTAATATAAATAAAAAGTCGATCAAAATATGATGTCCTTTTAAAATTGAAATGATAAAATTAACTTATAAGTAAAGATAAATACTCTCTTCGTGATCATGTAAGACAAGGAAATTTTTGTTATTTTTATTAATTTTATTAATTTAATAATAAAGCTTATAATGGGCTTTTTATTTTTGTTTTCTAGAGTTTTGAGATGGTGCATATATTTCATACAATTTATAATTTCCATTTTATTCTTTTAATTTATGATTATATATTTCTTATGTGATTTATAACTAAAAAAAACTTTTTATTGAAGAATTATTGTTGATTTTTTTTATAAGGGCATTGCATCACTATTATGGTAAAATTTCCAAATTGTGGTCTTATTCAAATTACACAAATAATTTTTGTCAAATATTAAAATTAAAAATTAAAAATAATTTATTTGGATGCATATTATCCCACTCTATTGCATTGTAACATAATACTTTTCTTCCCATGAAGAATTTTATTTTCATTTACTATTTTAATAAATGCCAAAAAATTATTTTCCATTCAATGTTTAGTGAAATAATATAATTTATCCGTTAAGTTTTAAAAAATCCAATTTTTTATTTATTTATTAATTTAACGGTTAAAGAGTATTTATGTTATTTTATCAAAATATTATAAATGAGTTTTATTTGAGATATAAATATTTTGTTAATTTATTAAGAGTAAATAGATAATTTTTCTTTTTATTTTATAAATTATCATATTCAACTATATATATTAAAAATATATTATAATATTAATAGTTTGTAAAATAAAATTTATATTTCTAACTTATTGTGTTTTTTAAAGAGGTAATTATCATTTTTGAAACTACGGAACAAAATTTAAAAATTTCAAAAACCCCCTCAAAATTTTTTCTAATTTTGATAACTCAATATCTAAAGAAATACCCACAACCTATTTCAAATTTTAAACACCCCTTCAAATTAAAAAAAAAAAAAAACTACAATTTACTTTAAATATATGTCATTTTATTCAAACATTATAATAGAGATATATTTGAGACATAAATGTTATTTTTTAAAACTTATTATGGTACATGAATAATTCTCCTTTCTTGTTTTAAATATTATCATATCTACTTTTATATTTTACAAATATATTATAATTTTAATAGTTTATAATAGGATATTTATTCTCCTAACTTATTATGTCTTTGACTATAATTGTTATTTTTGAAATTATTAAACGATTTATTAAAATCTTAAAAATTTCAAAACACTCCAAAAAATTTTTCAAATTAAACTTCTCCTTTAAATCTCAAAAAATAGTTCAAACATTTTTTAAATTTTAGAAAACCCTCTAAATTTTTAAAAATTATAATTTAACCAAAATGTATAATTGTTTAACATTAACACCCTTATCTATATCTATAATAACATTTTTTTTTTACTTTCAATTATAATTAATATAAATTAGAATAAAAACTATCTAATAAAATTTTAAGGGAAAAATGTTATTTAGTTTTAGGGCATTTTTCAATAATTTTATAAAAAAATTAACAAAATTTTATTAACAAATTAAATAGATAGGTGAAATTTTGGTTTTTTTTTTTATTTTTTTTTTTAAAATTAACATATGAGATTTTGTTATTTTAACAAAATTTGAGTAAGAATAAGTCTTTTAACCTTTAAAAAAATTATAATCTTCCAATAAAAGGAAAATTACTTAAAGCTACAATAGTTAAAAAGGGCATAGATTAGCCATATAAAAAACCCTTCAAATTAATTAAAAAAAAAAATCTGCAAAAGTCAAGTTAAATTTATTGTCCTCAATTAAAACATCATCCATAAATTCTCTAGCAAATCCTATACCCTAATCCTTGATTACCCTTGTAAAGACATTATTTTATATGGTTTATTAATTAATAAAATATTTTGGATAATCATTTACTGGACCTTTGTGTATTTTGATTTAATGAAAAACTAATGTTAAAATATCTACTTTCGAAATTAATAAATTCGAATCGAGTCATCCATTGTAAGCATTTGATGAACCTTTCTTGATTATTTAGATTAGAAGGAAAACTACTCAAATTCATATAAGGTATGTAAGATTTCAGCTTACTAGTTTAAGGACTGGTATATCACTAAAATTTGAGCTTACTAGTAAATTGCTGGTTTGGTTCAGTCCACATGACCAAGATGTTGAATCTTTATGTTCATTAGTCTGATTAGTACTATAGATATCTTCGGATACAATGAGATTTCAAATAAAGTTCATTTACCTTTTTTAGTATTTTATGATCTTGGGATTCGAATAGTATTTTCAATAAATAGACCTAAGGGCAAACTAAATGTTTTTAGTATCCTTATACCATAACATATATAGCATAACATGAACTAGTACATAAACAGTAAAAAAAGAAACATGTAAGAAAAAGAATAAAAGAGAGATAAAACTGCACGATATACGTCATAGCAGAAACATAATAAAATTTAGCTAAGACCTTAGGAAACTCAAAAGTACTATAGATCTCAGATTTTAAATAAGAAAGAGAACAAGATAATAAATATCAGAAAAAAAACGAAATGCATTAAGTTGCATTAGCCTACACTTCTTTTCATATCATGTTATATACATAAACCCATAAATATACTTATGATATGGTATGAAGCAGAATTCGAGCAATGAGATAGACTAAAGAAAAGAAATAACTTATGAGATCTAGCTAAGAACTAGATTAACTTCTTCAGATAAGTAGTCAGACTAATATTAGATTAAGCAAAGTCTATTAGACTAGATAGATAAAAAAAACCAATAATTGAGAATAAAAGAAAGCTTAGAGTCTTGTGACGAGTCACAAGGATAAATCAGAGTAGAATTTACGTAAGGGTAGAGATAGGAAATACTTACTAGGTAATTTCATCACTTATTCCCTCAATTTCTTCTCTTGTAGGTTGGTATTTTAGAGAGTTGAGCTGAAGTATAAGATGGTTGGAGAGTGAGGTATGACTTAAGCAGGTCTTTGCCTGTATTTTCAATATTTGTGTATATATGTATTTATATATGTATATATTCAGTTTTTAGTAAATAATATGTTGACTCGCATGCTTTGTATTACTCATGTATAGGTGAATAATATTATGTATGTTTTCAATATTTATTGAATGTAATAGTAAAAATATAAGTTTCTTTCCAAGATACTATACAGTGGGTTTTAACATTCTATTACATATTTCTTTTATAGCTTTCGCATGCATGTTTTTCAATTATGCTAGTTAGAGTGAGATTCCTACTGTATATTAAAGATAATTTCAGTTATAAAAAAATTTTTTTATATTTATAATATACAGCAATATATAGCAACGAGTGTCACCAAATCAAGGAAAATCCTTTGGCCTTGGTACAACCTTTTAATGCATATAAAAGGGGGGTTGCATGCAAAGAAAAGGAGGGATGGGTGAGAAAAATTGAGAGAGAAAATGAGAAAAGAGAGAGGGAGGAAAACGAAAAAAAAATTAGAGAGAAAAGAGAAACAAATTAGAGAGAAAAAAAAAAAAAAAGGAAAAAACTGTGGGAAACAATTTTTCTTCCCAATCATATTTTAGGTAATTCTTGAGGAGATTATTTTGAAACAATATTTTTATATTTATTACTACTTTTTCTTATTACATATTATATATGTATGTGTGTTTATTATTATGCATATAGATAAAGTTTAAATTCTACATGCATATATATCCGAAATGAAAAGAAAAACAATGCAGCGCAAAGTGCTACTTTTCCTGATATTTTATATATATATATATTATTAATATTTTGTATCTATAAATTTTATATTCTGTGCATATATTATGTTATAGTATATATTATAGCTATTCATTATATATAAATATTATCTTATTATATATTTGTTATTACTGAATTAATTAAGAATTTGTTTTATAGAATTTAAAATTTTAAACTTGTTTAAGATTAAAATAAATATAAAGAAATGAATGAAAAAATGATTATAATTATTTATTTATTTTTTCATATTTTAGTTTTTGTGGATGGATGTAATTTACATATACAACAATATTGCATCGCGTGATAAAATGAGGTTTAATTAAATTCGGTAATGCGCTTAACAAACAAACCACAAAAGTGGAGGTTGGCCTTCAGGCTGAGCATATAAGTGTTTGATACTTTTTCATTGTTGTATCCGACTCTTTGAACCTAACCCATTGAATAACCGAGAAAAGTTGGATTCTTTGTAAAGGATCTATAAATCACATGTCTTCACCGACATATACTTTTTCGATACAACCCTCAGATGACGACTTCATAGACTCTGTAATGGGTCACAAACCTATTATGTACTTTTCTTGACTACGTTTAGGGTGGTTAAACAGAAGTGACAAGTTTATCCTGACTCAACATAGCAAAAACCTATGTCACAATAGTATAAATGTATAAGGTACATAGTAATACTAAGCTAATAACAAACTTGTCTTGAAAGATAGTAGGACCATATGGGGTACGCAATAATATTGAGCCACGCCTAGAAAGTGAAATACCATAATTGATGGCATGGGAGAAAGACAAGGTAAATGTTATTTATGAGCTTGAGTTCAATTAGTGGATCGAGATGCATACATGCTTATTCATGAGTAAATCTCATTCAACTTAGCACATGAGACCAAATTATCTCAAGAGTGAATATGCTACATCAGGATCATTATAAGAGTGTACTTATGATATTTCTTCCTATATCGCTCATAGTAGGGCACCACTCGTAGTAGGACATAATACCTATAGTAAGGTATAATAGCTTATAATAGAACTCGATTATGATATAGCAGTTAAACGACATAAAGAAGTCAAACTGCACAATATTTAGCTTACATGGCCAAGGTGCTAAATCATTGTCTCGATGTAGTTCGATCACCATAGATATTAAATTATAAAAAATTTTAAGTGCTTTCACTTGAGTATCCATGTATGTAGAACGTCATCCAAAATTAGGATCCTTAGAAAATCTTACATGATCGTATGAGACCATAGAGTTTCTTGAGATAGTCTTATGGGATCAAAGATGTTCTCTAGTAAAGAATTTAAGTATATAAAATCCAAGTCTGTTATATGTCCAAATGCCTAAAATAATCCTAGAGGGGGAAGGGGTGGATAAGATTTTCTAAAAAATGATGCAAAGTATATACAATAATGTAAACAATAGAAAAAATGACAATTCTTAAGCAAAATAACTATTGAATAACAGAAAGTAAGCATAAAAGTTTGCTTAACCAATTTATAATGGTTTGAAGCTTTTCCTATAAGCCTTTTACATCAACTTCTTTAAGCAACTAGTTTGAAGTTTCACTAGTGATCTAAGATTATGCCCAAACTTATAATAGTTTATTCATATTATGCCTACTATAATAGTTATATAAGATTTCATCCAACTTGTTTGATACAAAGAATTATCAAGAAGAAATGCCTCTACAAAGGCATACATACAAATAAAGAACAAATATTTCACTCAAATATTTATAATTTAAGCTTTAGAGAGAGAAAGAATTCTAATAAAGAGAAGAATGAGTACTTTGTTGTCTTTAACTTTTCTCTCTTCAAATTAGCTTTTAGTTTTGCCTTTTATCTTGCTGAAAATGGAAATCATCCGTTGGAGAAAGAACATATCTATTGTTAATTGTAAAATTGATGAATTTTGCATCTATTACTCTTATGTATTGGTACAACCTCTTGTTCGCAGATGTGACATTCTCATTTATGACCTTGACCTACTTTGCCAATGGTCAGCTTCATTATTCATGATAGCAAGTGAACAAATGTACATCCTATATATACTAGTGCACACTTTTTCTTAACTTGAATTCTTAAAGCCATAGAAGCATGTAAAAAGGCGTGCATGATAGCATGTATGAGACCTTTTGCACCTCAAATTTGGCTTGCATACAGTGTACACTTAATTGTCATAGGTGTAAGTATAATTTTGACTTTGTTCCTTTGATCATGCATGAGACCTTATGTACATAACCCTATCATTGTGACTTTCTTATACGTGGTCATGAACGTGAGTACCATATATGGGTGTACATGAATTGTTGACTTGACTTTTGTTGTCTTCTTCTGACCTATATGTGAGGCATGAATGCACGAGAAGAGCTTCCCATGACTGGACAAGCATACAACAATTATGTATAGACATAGATGACATTATTTTAAACACTTATAAGATAGAAGCATGCATAGGTAGTTGTATGGTGTCATGAGAAACTATGTATGACTCTAAAAATAACTATGTACAAGCATACGTTTGATATACACAATCATACTTGAGTCCTAAAATGTAAAAATTAATTTGTATCCAAATTTGGTCATAAATAAAATATATTAAGGATAAATTAATAATTTTAATAATACTTTTGTGATCATCAAAACACCTAAAGGTCTAACAATATCATCCAAGTTTGGAGTTCGAAGGTGTACACTTGATGGTCAAGTTAAGGTGAATTAAGCTAAGGGTAAAATGTGGAATAAGATAAAGTATAGTCTCATACTTATTAAGTGACTTATTATTCACTCCCATGTTTTCTATGTTTTACAGATAATAGGTGACCGCGATAGCTTTGGCATAACAGGGTCAGCTAACATAAGTTGGCATAGGGGCATTGTAATCATTTCTTAATTATTTATGTTTTCATTTTTTTTTTCATGATTAAAACTATATGGACTACGTATGTTTGCTACACACTGTAAGTTCTAAGAAACTTTATGATTTTTATTCGGACATCCTTTGCATGTTTCCGTTAGTTTTTTAATAAATGTATTATTGATATTTTATAAATTATAGGATTGGATGAGGTTTTAAGTTATTTGCATGTTCAATTAGTAAAATATAATAGCGTTTTATAAGACAACCCTTTAAGACAATTCTTTTAGAGGGAGATGTTACATACTTTTAACAATTTTTTCTATTAACATAATTTTATTTCAAGAGGGAAAATGTTATTGATGCAATTTAGGGGTCGATAATGGTTTTCAGGCCAAACCTTAGGTGGGATTTGGAGTTTTTCTCCTAATTTAATTTAAAAACCACCCTTTGTTTTTTTTTAAATCGTATTTTGGAGTACAACAAAAATCAAAATAAACGGAAACCCTGAAAGAACTCAACTTAACCACTCTGCCACTCTTTCATCTCACCTCCAGAGGACCAGAAACCACCCAGGAAAGCAAAGAACTTGAAAAAAAAAAAAAGACAAAAATGGATGAATTTGATGCAACCAGCATTTTGTTCAACAAAATCAGAAGCTTAGACCCAGAAAACGCCTCAAAAATCATAGGCTTTATCCTCATTCATGATGTTAAAGAAACAGATTTGTTGCGTTTAGCCGTGGGCCCTGAAACCCTTCTACAATCTTTGATTATCAAAGCGAAAACTCAGTTGGGACTTCCGGCAACCATTTTATCTGCACCCACTTCACCTTCACCTAACCCCATTGCTCGACTGGGCAACACGGCAAACAACAATGTTAACAACAACCCATTTGGTAAACTATCTCCTAGAGTTGCCAATGGATTGTGTGAGTTTGCAAAAAACTCATCTGTATCTGACCCAAAGTCAAGTCCTTTCCTTTCTTATGAAAACATACATGCAGGGTCTTGTTTGTTGCCTCCACATCTAAAAAATGGTGGGGTTTTTGTTGGTGAGAGTGGTAGTGACTTAGTGGATGAGCTTCAGTTTAATGATTATCTCTCATTTTTGGATGAGTCCTCAAAAAATGAGGACTTTATTGGTGGGAGAAGTCAACTGGGCTGTGAAGGGAATTGGGTCGGGGATGTGAGTAATGTAGATACCCATTTTCATAGAAGAAGTTTCTCAGCTAATGATGCATGTTTTAGTAGCGAAGATTCAAATTTTAATGTTGGCTGTAAGCCTTGTCTTTATTTTTCTAGAGGCTTTTGCAAGAACGGTGACAATTGCAAGTTTGGTCATAGCCATTTTGGTGAGAATGGTGGAAATGGTTTTCTGGTTGGTTCTCCTAGCAAAATGGAGGGTATTTATCTGCAACCTGAAGATATGATGAGAATGAAAGCAGTTTTACAACAGCAGAGACTGGCTGCTTCACAGTTTGCGACCGGGGTTTCGCCACCATCGCCTTATGACCTTTTTTTACAACAACAAAATGATACCCAAAGGTATAATAGAGATGCTCATTTTGCTTTGCTTTTTTGACTCTTTCACTGTGTTATGCATAGGTCTCCACATCAATTTGTTTTGATTTTGGTAAAAAAAATGACTAGCAAAAGGCATACTAGAGATGTCTCATTTAGCCTTTTGCCTTCGTGTTGCCATAGATTTGTACAACTATACCGATAATTGATCTGAGTTGTTTTTGGTGTTTAGTTTGTATTTTGGATTGGTGGTGGTTGTTTTTATGGGAGTTGCAGTTTTAAAGGACTGGACAGGCTTTTCTCCATCTAATGTCTAGTTGTGTTGGTACAAATGTTTTTGTTTTGAGGTTTAGTATTGTGTATTAACAAGTCTTGTTTTCATGGCATTTTGATGTATCATAGAGTGGCCACCACAGCATTGCTGTTAGGTGATGAACCCAACAAGTTCAGCCATGGTCGAGCAGAAAGGAACGACTTTCTGGCAATGGGATTGGGAGAGAAGGTGAGCTCAGCAAATAGACAGATTTACTTGACATTCCCGGCAGATAGCACATTTAAGGATGAAGATGTTTCTATTTACTTCAGGTAACTTTTCACACTTTATCTTTATTTATTCATTTTTTTTCTGAGGATTCTTTGGTTCATTGACAACAAAATTTACTATGGTGTATTGATATAAGGCTGCATTAGAATGATTCAAAATTATTTCTTACTTGGATTGGGGCCAAGAAGTTGAGTATATGTTAAAAAAGTATTTCTCAGTGAAGCATGAGTTATTCTTTAGGCTGGAAGTTTGAGTAGTTTGGGACTGTAGCCTGTAATTTCCTGCCATTTCTACTGTGCTATTAGTCTCAAACCCTTTTAGTTTGGATCGTGGCTTGTAGTTTTCCACTATTACTACTCTGATTTAATCTTGATATTTGAATGTCAATTCTTAATTAGCATTTCCCAATTCTTGGCTAGGATAAGGACTCGTGGTGGAGCTTGACTTGTTCTTGTAATTTTTATTTTATTTTTTTCATTTGTGAATTTACTACTATCATCCCTAGTGGAAGTTAAACATTTCTCCACTACATTTCACCTTTTTAAGATAGCTAGAAATAGTAATAGTTATTTAGGTTTGTACCTATTATATATATTAATTTAGATGCAAATACTTCTCCATGGTGCTGTTGATTATATTTGGCCTTCATTTTGCTGCTTTTTGCACTTACAGTCTTTGAAAATAGTTTATTTGCCATGTATCAATATTTTTTTTTTTGAAGTTTGAAGACTGCTGTACCCTTGTTTTGATGTATCACGATGATCGCATTATACCTTGCTGCCTTATCTGAATGAGTATTACATTTTCAAATGTGAATTTATTCAGTACAATTCTAAGAGCATCCACTGTTGATTTATTGGATAGCAAGACAAGGCATTATGTTATCTATCAGAGATTATATTAAAGTTGCAAATTTTAGTTATTAATCAATAAAAAAAAATATAGGTTGAATGATCTTTTGAAGGTAGTTATTAAATTGATCTGATCTCTTGCTTTCTTCAAAAGTTTATTTAAGATGAATTTCCTTCTTGACTAAATTTAAAGTCACTGCATATAAACTTTTATATACCTGCACTTTAAAGGTCACGGTTTATTGTGAGCTAAGATGTTGATTATACCCAAAATATGGAGTGTGATTTTGAGCAAAAGCACCCTTGTATGCATCCCTTGTAAGTTGTGGCTTCCATTTGAGGGAATGTTCTCTTGTTTTTGTTGTTTATTATGGACAAAAGGGTGATGATTATTTTGGCTGCTCTGTTAATTGGACCCTTTTCTTTCTTTGTTCTTCAAAAACTCCATGGTCATTTGAGAATATGTTTATGTTTCATGATCTTGAAATTGAGAAATTTGACTGAGATTTTCTTTCCTCTGTTTTTTGTTTTAAAGTACTTTTGGACCAGTGCAAGATGTGAGAATCCCATACCAGCCAAAGCGAATGTTTGGTTTTGTCACTTTTGTCTATGCTGAGACCGTGAGACGCATTCTGGCCAGAGGGAATCCTCATTTTATATGTGAATCACGTGTGCTTGTCAAACCCTACAAGGAAAAAGGAAAAGTTGCAGAGAAGTATGGCATTCTATCTATCCTTTGTTATTTCATTCTGTCTTGTCATCATCTGCATTGAAGTTTAAATTGTTAACTGAAATATTTCAGGAGGCAACAGCAGTTTGACAGGGGGAGTTTGTCACCATGTTCAAGCCCTTCTGGGGTTGATTCTAGAGATTCATATGACCCTCTTGGTAAGTAAAAAAGAAAGCATGCATTTTCCCCTGCAATTACCCTTTTAGTGGCTTGACGGCTTCCAGAAGGAATAATAGGAACGAAAATGCTTAAATTAACTCTCTGTCATAACATGACATTTCATTTCATCTCCTCATTCCCTTTATTTTATTAAATAATTAAGTAATAGAATTTCATATTCCATTTACAGGAGCAAAGATGTTCTATAAAACCCAGGACATGATGTTGAGAAAAAAATTTGATGAGCAATTTGAGCTACAACAAGCAATTGAATTTCAAAGGAAAAGGTTGTTGAATCTGCAAGTGCCACACTTGAAGAATCAGCCTATTAACCATCACCAGCGTAGTCTATCCATTGGGAATCCTGTCACCTTAACTTCTCATAATGATATCAACCAGAATCTCATTCTTCCATCTGGTGGTATAAATCAAGAAGTCTCGGAAGGTATTTTTGATTTGATCTTAGTTACTTGATACCATATGAGCAATTATGAAAAGTTAGTGAAACTTGGTTAGTTTTCATTTTTTGGCTGTGATAGGTGGTAGCTCAATTTCCAAAGTTCCATCAACTGTTGCAGCTGATGCAGAGCTATGTGCTCAGCTAGAAGTGGACGAAGCTTATCTTCAGAAGGATGGTTGTGGCCATAGGAAGGAGGAAAGTTCCAACCCATTAGGGCATGATTTCCATGAGCGGTCTGAATTCAAATCCTCCTATTGTATACTGCTTTATATTTCAAGGTGCTGATTTTTGCTTCTCTTGATTTTATCTCCATTCACATCTTGTTTTCATTTTTTCCCTTTCAGAGGTCGTGGCAGTAGCATCGAGCTCACTCTCCCTGACAACCTCTTTCCTTCAACGAAAAAGCCAGCTGAGGGTAGCACACCTAACTTATTCTCTTCAGCAGCAGTCACTGAAAGCACTGGATTCTCAGCCACATCATCTTCTGAAATTAATATAGAAATGCCCAATACTTCTGTGACTGACATGGCTTCACATTGAATTTTTTGTTTTTGAAATGCCAAGGTGCTCCCACTTCTCAGTCTTTTATAATTTCTCTCAATAGTATAATAACAATAGTAGAATGTACTTCATTGTAATTTAGATGCGCTTTAATTGTCTCCTCAGGTTTTAGGATGGGCATGAAGCTATCAAAATGTAGGTAATGAAGGTGAGCATTGCCAACATGGATAATTGTAATCATAACTCTAATTTTTTCAGGCCAATTTTCAGATATGATCTTAAAAGGTATTCATTGTTCATGCAGCAAAGTAGAAGTGTATACAAAGAAGAAGAATCCTCTAAAGATGTATAGCCAAATTATACCTGCACTGAAGAGTAGATCAGTAGAAGCATCAATACAATACTACTGACAGCAAACGCATATTGGATACATAAATGATAGATGAACTGATTCATGAGAGTAGGGCTTTTTCTCTTTTCTACTTTCTAGTTATGTATTTTATTATACAGATTACAAGCCTGAACTGAAAGGGATTAAAAACTCTTATTGCACAGTTATAAATACATGGGCTTCCCCCTTTTGCCATCCTTATCTTTTCTCTTGTAAAGTTGGCCAAGAAAAAAAAAAACTGAAAATGAAAAAAAAAACTGAAAACGAACTTTGTTCAAGTAGAAGCAAACCCAGGAGTCTCTAGGAGCGCAAACAGGTAGTTTCCGATACTCCACATGAAAATCAATATTCCCTAAGCAAGAATTTTGGAATATTGGCTGATTTTTTATGCAAATTGCATTGCCACTGCGTTAACAATGTACCGACGCAGCAGCATCAGAAGATTGTCCATACGCTGACTCTAGCCAACGTTGGGATATGGATAATAATATATAGGTGTATGGTTGCGATGGTGTATCAGAATCAGTTCCGGTTGCGTGTTGGAACATGTCTTAACAGATTCAATTTCATGAATGCGTTTTGGATGGTAAACTCTGTATTGTTATCAATGATCTTTTCACTGATGCTATGGCATTTGTCGGGGATAATTGTCTCTAATGTCAACAGGAATGTAGGTAGGCAATTCTTCCTGTGCTGATAGCAATACTTTCCAGGGCCTTGTGTCACGTTGAGGTTGGTGAGAAAACATGTAAAGGAACAGTTTTTAAGATGAAATAGAAGTAGGAGATTCAAGAAAGTGTTTTTTATGTTTTCAAAAAGGGTGACTAATTTGTCTCATTTTATTTTTAAACAGAGGGCCACATGTGGGATCAAGGCTACCAACATCACATGGGGCTGACAACTAAAAAAAAAATGGTGGCAGAGAAAGGGAAGCAATTTTGTTTTTGTGATTTCTGTTTTTTTATACAACTTTGTTTGCTCTGACATTTGATTAAACTATAGTGTACCTTTTCATGTGCTTTACAGCCAGATAAAAATTGCCCTGCCACCAAACATATTGATGGATTTTGGAACTCTATTTTGAGTCTCATTCTAATGGGACCAATTTTACAGGGTTGATTTCTTCTAAATAATTTTCAAAAATCATTGAAGGTGAAAGAAAAATTAAAAGGGTAAATTTTTTTTACATCATTTAAACAACATCTAACTATTAGATTAGATTGTAATATAGATTTCAAGGAAATAACGAACAAATTCAAATTACAAATTTAATTCTTTTTCAGCAATTAAGAACTTTTCCAATATCTTCTGCTTTTAAATAGGACAGTGATATGGATATTGATTGTATTTCACTGTAAAATCAAATTAGATCTTCTGGTGCAGATGCAGGACCAGCATTGCTGACTTTGTTTCTGGGATTTTAGTTAGCATTAAATGACTCTTGATTGCTATTTGACATCTCAAATTTACACAGCAGAAAACCAATTTAGAGTTAACTGATACGCAACAAAATACTAAGTAAGCTACATTAATTAGGGTTTTTAAGGGTGCTTACTTGACTAACTTGGTTACAGACTTCGAATTCCATGATTTGAGAGTCGTTTTTGACATGGGAATAGTATTGCCAACACGTAAAATCTATCTCAGTACCCTAGCGGCTTTGATATCACATGTGCACAAGATACCATTAAAGCTAAAAACTTGAGTTGGCAGCCAGAGGAATTCCCTCATGAATATTAGAACATACTCTTCCATAGTCAAACTTATGGAAGTGACATTAAAAGTTGACTAATCATGCAAATTGTATGCAACGATTAATCATGTTATTTACAAACAAGTTTATGATACAATACGAATAGAAGACCTTTTGTTTGGAGAGTGAGAAGAAGAATTCTTATCAATTACGATTGTTCTTTGAAATATCTTCAATATGTAATTTTCATATTCTATTAGTATAAGATAAGGATCACTATCTATTAATTTGAAGATGCACAATCATTCATTTTCCATGATAATGAGGTTTGTTCAAACTTATTGTATTAGAGTTTGAGTATTCTACTACGTAAATATACTTACAACCCTTCCTCTTGCTCCATAAATAAGGGATTCAATGGAGATTTAGTGATGCAAAAATTGAAGATTGTTCTAAGGGAATTTTGAAGTATTGATTGTTTAGTTTTGAGACAATTGTCATATGGCTTGACTCAAAAAACTTACCATAATAATATAAGTGATAATTTGATTATCAATTTCATTTTATGTATTAAAAGATTATAAAACTAATATTAATTTTGTTACAAAGTTATCTTTGTTTATTAAATTTTAAGACAAAAATAGTATTTTTTTCAATTAAAATAATAAACAATCTATGTACTAATTTTAATTAATTTTATTATTTCGTAATATGATAAATTAAAAAAATAATTTAATTGATTAATTTTATTATTTGACATGGAAAATATTTTAAGCATACACAAAAAATAATCATAATAATCATAATAATAACCTAAGACATGTTAATTTAACTAAATACAATAATTTATAACAAAAAATATTTTAAGAGCATTCAAGTAAAGTTATAGGTCAATATTTTTTTTTATTACTATTAACCAAACCATAATAATTATTTATACATGTCAATATTATCAAACATCGTGTTAACTTATATTCAATATTGTTTTTAAGTAATTTATCTTAGTAATAATATTTCACTTTTAATAATAAAAGATTATTTGAATCAAAAACTTTATAATAAAGATTTCAGTTATTGCTAATATTCCTACAACAATGATTCTTATTAATTAAACAAATATCAACCTGAACTAATTAAGAAAGTATTAAATTTATTAATTGAAATAAACCTTTCTCTTATATTGAAAATATTTAAAATAATAGCCAAAAAACTTATTCCTACTCTCACCCAAGGTTTGCTAATATGACAAGATCTTATTTATTAAATTTGAAAAAACAAAATTTTTACTTATCTGTTATATTTGTTAACAATTATGTTAAATTTCTTATAAAGTTATTGAAAATGCAAAAATAGCCTTAAACTAAATAATATTTTGCCTCTAAATTTTATTAAATATTTTTTGTTATAATTTATATTATTTACAATAAAAAATTTATTAATATAAATATAGATTAGGGTGTCAATGATAAATAATTATATGTTTGAGTTAATATATCATTTTTTTTTAAAAATTTAGGGTGCTTTTTAAAATTTGAAAAAAGTTTCTAAGCGTTTTAAATTTAAAAATTTTAAATAAATCTCTTAATAACTTAAAAATAACAATTAATTATATATATATATATATATATATATGTATATATATATATATATATATATATATATATATATATATATATATATATATATATATAAAAGCAAGTTAAGGATGCAAATACATATTATAAATTATTGAGATTATGATATATTCTTAAAATATATGAGTAAATATGATGATTTTTAAAACAAGATAGAAGAATTATCATTTTACTCTTAGTAAGTTTAAAAAAATAACTTTTATATTCTAAATATATCTATATTATAATACTTGGATAAAGTTACGTATGTTTGAGGGTAAACTATAATTTTTAAATAATTTTGAGGTTTTTTAAAATTTTAAAAAGTTTGGGGTGCTTTTGAAATTTTTATAATTTCAATATGCCCTTCAATTGTGTCAAAAATAACAATTACACCCTAAAAACCGCAACAAGTTAGGAGTATAAATAGCATGCTACAAACTATTAAAGTTATAATATATTTTTAAAATATATGAATGAATATAATAATTTAAAGAAATTATATATTTACCTTTAGTAAGTTTAAAAAATAACGTTTATATCCCAAATATATTTCTATTATAATATTTGAATAAATAAATATAAATATTTTTTAACCGTTAAAATTAATCATTAATTTTATTTAGAGGGATGAGAATTTGACTTTTTCAAATTTAATGGATAAGACTTTGTCATTTCATCAAACCTTGGGTGGGATATAGTCTTTTGCTTAAAATAATAAACCTAAATTCATTAAGATTTCAAAAACAATATTGAACTTAACTAGGATTTTAAAACAATATAGAAACTGTAAAGAAGAAGATATTGTAGCCCATTCAGGCCTAACCTTGCAAACAAGTGAACAATGTGATCAACATGGGCTTTAACTCCTTTGTTTCGGCCCATAAACTCTAAATGGGTTGTATTGTCTTTAAATATCAATTCAAGTGTTGTTTAAAGTTTCTTGGCCCTTGAATGAGTAATTGGCCCAAAACTCAAAACAACATCATCTTGCACAACCTCTGTAATACCATGGATCATATTACTTAGGGACGATACTTTTTACATATAGATTGTTACTTTCTCAAATTATAATAAAAAAAAATAATAATAACATAACAATGAACATAAATTTTTGAGTAGCACACCAATTCACCGTAAAAATTTAATCTTGATCAATATAATTTCATTATTTTTGATTGCTTGCATTAAATTGCACTTACAATCTAGTGTACTTTTCATTGGTATGATTTTAGCATTAGCAATTTGGTGTTAGAATAAGGATCTTTGCAAAGCTCTTCAATTTTCTAGTAGGAAACTCTCATTTACCATCAAATTCTATAACAATTTTTTTTTTTTTTTCTGATGGCTAATGGAAGAAATGTTAGAAGAATTTGGAGTGACCAAGTTATTGAAGAAACCAATCCCAATCACAAGGTCACTCCTCCAAGATAAGTTGATCTTATTGTTGAAAACTAACTTCCTCTTGTAGTTAAAGGATATTCTATGGCACTCAACAACCATGTGTAAGTAAAAGATGCCATTCGTGTTAGGGTATGTGCCTTTTAGCCAATTATATCTCTATACAGTGTAAATATTTTGTATATTAATAAATACATTTTTAAGTTGATATGTGTTGTCATTCTTATGCATGAGTATCTTTATGAAACATTTATACAATCAATGTGCTTTTAGAATAGTAGAATCGAGTTGAAAGATTTTGATGATCAATCATGCTTTCTTTATATACTTGAAAAGTGACCATTCTAAAAAGCGTCTACAGGCTCAACATTACTTTTACTTTGGGCTTAAGTAATGGTGACAAGACTATAATTATGCTAAGCGACCCTACTAAAATGTGGCAACAATTTACACATATCAAAACTATTGCTTGTAGTTTGATATAACACATAGGTACATGTTGTGTACTAAATATGTTTACTAGACTGACCCGATAAGAAGATTTCATATAGAGAGTGTCTCTTGTGTCTATGAAATATATTTTATTAATTTGATGGATATATGTAATCTTTTAACTTGAGAAACCAAATTGTCTTGTGCAAAGATTAATATAGTTTGATGACATATAACATGCCACTACAAATAAAGTTATCATAATAGTGGGGATTAACTATATTAAAATCTATACAAAGACTATAGTGTGCCAATAAAGGATTCATCACTTCTGAGCATAGGATAACGTATCTTTGATGACCTCGTTAACGAGTATTCAAGAATATATAAGTTCATGACTATAGTAGGATGAGGTTGATATTGAATCCATGCAAGTCTGGATTGGAGTCAGACTATGATTATGAGAAATTTATAAGATAAACACTAATTCTATATCTTAGCCTTAAAAGATACAATATAACAAAATGATTTGTATTATTTATCAACTGTCAGGTTAATCAAGCTTAGAATTCTTTATTGACATTTTATTAAAGGGATAGTCATGATAGCTTGTAAGAGTTTGCCCATGGTCAGTGTTTAAGACATTAGTTGTTTCTAGATACTGTGAATGAATAAAGAGCTTATGGGTTACATATAATAAGAATTGATTATAATATGAAGGTAACAATTTTGTTGACCCTAGTAGGAAGTGTGGATAAAGTCATGTTTGACTTATTGAATTTGAATAAATTAGGCTAAAAGGTTAAAGTTTGATTTTAGTCTAGTGCACAATTGTATGTCTTAGCACATATGCTTATGCATCATTGCCAAGCGACAATGTATTTGACAAGATTAACTATTCATGCCTATGTGTGCTTCATGCAGAATCTTCAATGAGTACAGTGATTTAATTACCAATTGTCTAAAAATATCTATTCCAACATCATTAAATAAGTACTAGATGTAGCCTATGACCCTACATGTCATTGCTTGTGCATCATGAAAATCAAAGTGCATATTCCTGCCTAAAACACACACAATTGTGCATGTCTATTTCTATAAATAGTTAGCTTATGTCTTTATTTTAGTAGTTGTTGTCACTCTCTTTTCTTTCTCTATTACTCTAAGACTTATTTAGGATACTTAGTACTTCCCACTTTATCTATACTATATTAACATATAAGTTTATGTTAGGATTTCCATATTTACACACTTTGTATAGATTACCACAAGTGTCACCTTGAGAGGGTAGGATAACGTTTTTATCACTAGGATTTTTGCCACGTAAAAACCGATAAAGTAATACAATAGGTATTTGTACTTCAAACACCCTATGTTTGATGTATTTTGTTTTTGTATATAACATTAGGACATGATTATAGATGAGCTGTTTTGAGACTCTGATTAAGTTTTAAATATATTTTGTTATATAGTCACCCTTGCAGTGGACTTATTACACGTTTACAATTCAAAGTCAAACAAATGTTACCATATTATGTCTTACTTGCAAGTGCACAAGTTAGTTAAGTAATATAGAAAAGTTTCGATCCTATAAGGATTAGAAGCAAACTACCAATTATAATTGTAACTAACATTAGCTAGGGCAACGAACCTTGAAAACAAAAAGACTAAAGCAATTCTAATCTAAATATGACTATTTGAATAAAAAACTAAACGAACTATGGCAAGTACTGGCTATTCAACAAGCTTTAAGGGTAAAAATTCACCTTATTCAATTATAAGGATGATACGTTTCAATGGTTGATTCTCCTATATTCTCTAGTTTTTATCTGAAGGTAGACTAATTATCGTAAGGTTAAAAGATTACTTACTCTCGTGGCTATTGGGATAACCTATATGAAGAACAATGACTTAATAAAGAGTTATATTTATCTTTGGACTGAAACTTCCAAGTTTGATGCATGCATGAACAAATTGTACCCTAACCTCTTGGTAATCCATATCAACCTACTAAAATGCACAATATTAGGCCTAAATACCATATAAGATGTTATAAGTCATCATCAAATAAAAAAACAATGCATCATAGTATTATATTATTGAATGAAAATAAACAATGTTAGATTGTCTTGAGGATTGAAAGATTTTTCTTAACCTTAGAAGAAATAGTTTAGCTGTTCATAGTTTTAGCATAAAAAACACAAGGAATAATCCATGAACAACCCATGTTACTATCAGAAGTAAAAGAGAAATTAATCTTGATAGAGTTTAATCACAACTCTTGGCAATATTAAAGATATTTGTGTATTTTGCTTACTTAGTTTGATTTTTTGGTGTTCTAGATTTGATACGATTAAGGTCTGATTGCTCTTAGAATTGACACTTTTCTTATCTATGTTTGTCCTTTCTTTTCATATGAAACTTTGCTTTTTTATACTTTAGGTTTGCTAGCTTCATGTTGGGATTAAATTCCTCTTCGGTGTAAAACTTTATTTGATATGCCAATATCATGCACCCATATTAGCTTCATAGACTTTCCTAATTAGAGTAGGACTATTTTGTTGTAGAATTTTCTAATATGGCTTGAATGACCCATATAAGCTTGGAAACACCTAAAATTGTAAAAACACATATCATGAGAGATCAAATCTTACAAATGGCTCAAAATCAAAAGAAATGCAATGATTCAAACTAAAAGGCGTACCTAAATTCCTAATAACTAGACCTTAAATGCATGTAAATTATGCATATATCAAAATTCCCTAAACTTAAACCTTTGCTTGTCCTTAAGAAAAATAAAGATTAGAATGAATATAGGGTGAAATGCATGAAAATAACTAGTATTTTGTATGCGAATTTCAACTAACTAAGAGTTTAAGACAAAAGGTTCTTAAGGGCTTTTAAGACTTAAATGTTTAATCTCAACTCTGAAGCTACCAAACTACTCAAACCGATGAGAAAACACATGTATTAGCTAATCACCTAAAGTTGTTAGACTCAGATTGATATATATGTACTTAATAATGTCTATGGCCCCTAGATACGTGCAAATAAGTTTCATAGGCAAAATCAAACAACCTATCTATACTAATATAAATGCACTGCAATTTGAAAGGTTAACATGTTTTTAATTTGGATGTAATAGGACTAGATGTTAGTCAACAAGAAAAGGACATACAGGAAAACAAAAGAAATGAATGTGTCCTTTAAGGGTCAAGATCTAAACTCAAATTATGTATTTTTCTTTATTGTAGGTGGCATCGATTAACATACTTGGTCCTTGTATCTCTTTCTTCGCTTAGACAGGTGTTTGATTACTTCAAAATGAAGAGTTTTTTTTTTTTTGGTTTAAAGTAACACAACTCGATGTTTCTTTGAATGTTTCTTTAACCTACCTCATTTCCCCTAAACTTATTTTCCATTATGATTCTAGGGGATCTCGATTAAATTGTTCAACTAATATTTTCATGATAAATTTGTAATGTCTCCCTCTGTGGAATTCTATCATTTTCTTCCTTATGTCTCTTACTAGCACATAGGATAATGTTATTTATGCAAGGGTAATTTTGCCATAATCTCAGTAGGCTTTGTGGAGAATTTGCGTTTAAACAACAAAAGATGCTATGTTAGGCTAATGTCAAACTAAACCAATTAGTGTAAAATACATTTGAATGATTCAATTAGAAGTATCATATCTGACACCATCTGTTAGAAGATTTATTTTATAAACAATAGGTTACCATCTATGTAGAATTCTTTTAGTGGACTAGTCTAGTGGACATGTCATTGACATGCAGTCATATGTTGCACCAAGTTGACACCAACAATTTTGACCCATGAAATCTATCATTACATTTTGTAAGGTTATTCAATATTATGATAATCATAACATATTATTTGTGCTTTTGGTTAAGATAATATTGAGACTATGGACATTTGACCACCATATGTACTTATAGGGTTTTCATGATTAAATTCGTATTGATCCCCTCGTCACAATTCTATCAGTCTTAAAATATTTATCCATACATACATGTAAATATATACACTCATAGATAAAGAGTGCCATTTGAATATGATTTTCATGGATTAATATTATTAAGAAAATTAATTTTGAGCACTTACTCCAACATAATCATCATTTCATTACATGAACATTTATGCACTCTTTTACACAAGTGTTTATCATGTCATGTCCTACATATTACTAATGATCTCACAAGTCTTTTTTATGATTGTCCATCACAAATTGATGTCTTTATCTTAATGATGAATAATAGTGTGTGTCTTTTATACGATGGTTTGCTTATGCATGAAACCTTAATGTAAGTTGATGCATGACTATTTTTGTCCTTAGGACAATCGTAAATCATGTCTAGAACAAAAATTTACAACGATTCTCACTAGTTTTTCCTCAATATCAAACGTCATAGCTAATTCCATCATATATATAACATGTTTTTATTCAAAATATTCATTTAATACACCAGATTCACAAATCAAAGGTTGTTATTAGATATCAATATAAAACACGACATTTTCATAAAATTCAACTTAATCACTACATTCATTCAAAACAAGCCTCTTAAATTCATATTTTAATCTATTAAAACAATTATGAACATCAAACATGCCCATCATATCTCATAACACGTTTCCAAAACTAAAATTCATTATATATATAATGCGATTCATAATTAAAATAGAATTATTATATCCTACTTACTTAGATTCCTCGCAAGCAAAGTTTGATGCTAGAATTTTCCCTCTTCTTGTCAAACAATGGCCTCTGAGTCATACAAAATACCATAATATAAGTTTTAGTGAAAAGTTATACGTTATGAAAATATGAAGGCATGCCAATCTTGCCCTTTTACATAGAATTCAAATCTAATAATCACTGAAATGGTTATTCATCTACTTAAATTGTCTAACATGACATGTTATCTGCCTTGTCCATCTGGCATGACATGTATAGGTATGCATCTTTCATACAAAACCATTCAACAATTCATTGTCTTAATTTTTTCATATACTTAGCCAATTTTCACATCACTCACATATCAATTCAATTCATAATTTAACAAAATATCAAAATAACCTTGCTACACATACTTATGAGTATTACAATTTCAAAGCAAAAGTCTTAATTGACCACGTGTCATTTATTTATGTAAACATGTGAAGAATTTTTGAAGCCTTACTTGTACTTTGAAAATTGAGGACAATTGTTTTGTAGTTAGACTCCTTAATCAAACTCACAAAAGTGTTATCAAAAGACAAGTAGCTATATAAATTGCATATAGTGTGTAAAACCCTATATAACAAATACCCCTAAAGTGGGGTAGATAGGGTGAATAAGAGTTATCAAAATTAATGTAGAATTGAAGTTCTAGCACACAAACAAATTTAACTACGTAATTTATCAAACATATACAATAAATGTGTAATAAATATAAAGAGTAAGGGATAACAAATGCTCGATGATTTTTCCAGTGGTTCAAAGCTTTATTTCATAACCTCTTGCTTACACTTCCTTAAAGCAACGTCCACAAAGTTCCACTAAATTTGAATTAAATCGATTACATTAGTTTTGTCGAGATTTCATCATAGATTCTTTAGGATTTTCTTCTTATAATAGTTATATGTGATTTCACTCAAACAATTTAAAATACAAAGGTTCGCAAAATATCTTCCTCTCAACTAGATTGATTACACAAGAGCATACACATTAACTCTCTTAGAATATAAATTAAGAATGGAGAGAGTGACGTTTGATTAAAATAATAATATTGACATTTTGAGTTTTTACTTGCCTTGCTTTTCTATTCTTTCTCATAAACTTTTTAACCTCTAACTATGCTCCCAAAACTTTTATAGAGAAATTTAAACTTTAGAGTAGGTAGTTGTTCTGAATATAAGAAATTAACCATTGACTTTGAAAAGATTTTTTATTTCTAGTATAGATTCTTAAGGAATAGGTGTTGCTAACCAAAATTTCTAAGAATTACTCTGGCCTTAATGGCCAAACGACTTATTCCCATCCAAGGTTTCCCTAAATGACAAATTCTCATTCAAAAACTTTTAAATAACCAAATACCCACCCATAGATTAAATTCCTTCTAATTTTATTAATATATTTGATGAAATGACTAAAATATCCTTTATTAAAAAATAATATTAATATTAAAATAAAATTTAATATAAAATAATATTAACATAACAATAATTTTAAAAATTAAAATTAAAATTAAAAAAAGTCAATGTCTTCGAAGGCAATGACCACTGTAACTAGTGACAAAAAATGGCCACTTGATTCAATTGAGGCCAGATCTGGTCACCTTGATGACAGAGGCAACCACAAAACAATCGGTTTCAAGCATACCGACTATTTTTAACCATATTTGATAATGAAGGCGACTAAATCTAATTACATCTGCCAAACATTTGGTAGCTAAATCTGACTGTCTTTGTCATCAAGACGGTCAAATCCAATCACCAATCGAACCAGATGGTGGGAGGTCACTATTGTCAACGACAATGAGTATTTTTTTAATTTTAATTTTAATTTTTACTATTTTTACTATTATTTTATATTTTAATTATTTTTATAAAATTAAATTTATTATTTATAAAATTTTTTATTTAAAAAGATAAAACTACTCTTGTGACAAGTTAAATTTAACCGTTGACTCTAGTAAAAAGATGAGTATTTGACTCTTCAAAAGTTTCATGGTGGGAATTGTCATTTAAGAAAACCTTGGGTGTGAATAAGTGGTTTGGCCTTAAATTATGTGTTCAATTACTTTTAGATGAAATTGTTCCTTTTTCAATCATTCTCTTCCATTAAAACTTAAAGCAAGAGATTTGCTTTCTTTTCATATGACAATCTTAAATGCAACTTCAATAATCAGATAGCCGAATTAAGGATTTTTCTTAGAAAGGGGCATAAATTTTTGGATGTATTTAAACATTTATGTGTCCTTTCGTGTCTTAATTTGGACCCATCAATCACTTTAGTATAGGCAAAAACTTTAGGCATAATTATTTGAAATGTTGTTTCTTTATATATTCTATGTAACAGTGCGTTGTATCGTTTGTACTTCAAGATATTCTCTTTAAAATATTCTAATAATTAATTAGTTTTAACCAAGGATTTTTTCTAAGAAAACGGGCACAGACACTTGTATATATTTTAAAAATTCAAATGCTTTTCGTGCTTCAAATTTGGACCCCTTTATCACTTTATTATAAACAAAAGCTCTAATCTAGAACGTACCATCTATGATATCAAATCTATCATGTCATGTGTTCATTATATTCGTTTTTTTCTATTGTAATCTCTGATAAGCCATCAACAATTAAATCGATAATTTTTTTAAAATAGTAAATAAATATGTACGAAAATTTTTTTTTGCTGCCTCTTTGTGATGCGTGGAGAGAGCTGGCAATTAATGAAGAACATGGGATATTATTTTCCAATTTTAATCACTAAAAATGTGGAAATTAAATAGAAAGAGGAAAAGGGAGGTAAGTGGGATACAAAACAGGCAGAAGAATGAGTATAAAGGATGGTTTTGATTACACTTTTTGAATCTATTGAGTTAAGTCTTTCCTAAATGTATTGAAAAGTGCAAGAAATTTAAAGCGTGATGGAGATCAACACAAAGCTAATGTTATGCTATCATGAATTTACAGGACTTGAAGCATACAAAATGATGACCTTCTTAGTCTCCAAGAAATAAATATATAAAGATGGTCATAATAATATATAATTTAAGATGAAACTATATATATATTGATATGAATAATGAGTATAATAATTCTGTAAGTGTGTTCAAGATCAATTAATGTTTAAAATTATTTCTTTGAAATGGGTGTATTGCTTTCCACAAGCGTAAGGGCTATAATTAACTATCATTAAATCTTATTTGTTTTGACCAAATATTTAACTTATTAATTTATTACTCTTTGAGAGTTCCCATATGCAAAGATAAACCAGTTGACCACAAATTAATAAATATAGAAAATTAAACAAAGGAAGAAAATCTATCTAGGTCTGGTTGAACCTGGGCTCTTTGCTCTATGCATATAAGTTTTGGAATGTTACATAAAGTCACACAATTAAGGCATTTTAAGGTATTAATATAAGCTTAATTTATTAAGGCTCATAGGTTTATGATTAGTCAAAATGAATTGGTCTAAAGATATAAGATCTAATATATATAGATCCACTTGAATCATCACAAGAAAATCAAATTGATGTATATGTTCATCCAAAATTTTATCATTTAAGATTATAAACTTTAAAATCTATAAAATCAAGTCACATACACAACATAAATTATACTTATTAAACTTTATTAAATAGGTTAAAATTAAGTTTATACATCTTTAAATATATTTGTAGTCTAATAATCTTTTTAAGTTTAGAATTTAATGTTTTTTTTTAATTTTTGTGTGTAAATTTTTTAAGCAAATGATGAATCCAATATGTATAAATTAAAGTCTTAAAACATTTTTAACATTACATTGCTGTTTCTTTCCCATACCATGTGTTAATCTTTGTTTTTATTTTATTTTATGAATCCACAAAAATAGTGTTTTGAGTTTGGGCAATCCTCCAAATGAATGTAGTGGTTTTTGTAGGAATGAATTTTTAAATAAATTATAATTATGCATGCCTTCATGTGAATAGTCATAATTAATGCTTGTAATTAAAGGGAAAAAATTTGGCCAAATATATACTAAACTGAATGCACTATTCCCAATTAAGCTTTAACTCATTAATAATATATTGTGATTCTGAAAATCTCATCATGAATTTAATAAACTAACAAAAAATATTTTTTTTAAAAATTTTTAATAACAAAAAACCAACAAAAATATTGAAGGATGAAAGTACAGAGAACCCCGAATCTTTGGGTAAATTAAACACCTACTGGTTCTTAAAACTATCGAAATAGTCCAAAAGCTCAAAGGTTTTTGACAGTTTGGACGAATCCTGTGTTGGGTCAAACCTCACTGGTCAAACTCTCAGAGGCTGTCTTCATTGCGTAAACTTTAACATCAGGGTGCAGTTTCTTCAGATCAAAGGATACTTAGTCAACCCCGACCTGGCTAGAGGTTGAAGATTTATTGCAATAATTATATTTGACCCATATTTTATTTTATTTTTCATTTTAACCCTTTTTTTTTTTATTCACCCACACACATTTTTTAAATTTGTTGTAATGAATAATAAAAACAAACCGGTGCCATAATAATCCTGAAACGGTGGAAAGTCTTTTGGAATCATAACAATTTTTATATGATATGTGATGGATACATTCTACCAATTTCTTTTCTTCAAAATTTGTCATTCTTGTTCAGTAATTCATGTGCTTCAATTTTGTCATACTTCTGCAATAATTCATGTTACCTCCCACTGCCATTTATACTTAAAAAAGCAAAAAGCTGATACCAAAAATCTTTCACAGAATAGATAGGTTCATAATTGTTTATAGCACGGGCTCATGCAAATCCAAATCAGAATGGTGACACCATCTGACTACTACCTAGAATGGTTGTATTATTGATTTGATAACGTTTTCAAATTGACGAGGACAAATTTTTTAACATTGATGTTTATTATGAAAGTTACTTTTACATTATAACTTGATGGCATACTTCAATTTGTAAGCATGGATAGATTTCAGCACAATGAACTTGAACTTGAATTAGAAATAACTCAAACTTGATAAGTTTTTAAATATGTAAATTCAATACGTATGGATTTAGTTTTGTAAACATGATTCCATAAATTTAGAATAAAATAATAATATTTTAATTTTAAATTATTTAATAAAATAACGTTATTTTATTATTTATAACACTAAAATAAAATAATTATTATTTTAAATTAGTTACAATAAAGTTAGTTTATTTGTATATATAAGCTGCTCATGAGCCTATCAAATTGAATATCCTTAACTCTAGGGCTCGAGCTCATGATTGATACCATCACACATCCATTTCAGACTTGAATTAGTCAAGCTAGCATCCAACTCAAACCAACTTTACTCAAATCAAGCAATCTTTGAAAGTAACATTAACAATACTATTTGGCAAAAGTGGCTCAACGTACGTAGAAACTGTGACGCGCTTATTCAATAATTTTCAAGAGAGTATAGTATTTTAGAGAATATTACCAGACTGACGACTAATTCATCAAACATTATTATCAATACCATTGTTAGATGTTAACCTATAGGCACCACCAATCCATAAGTAAACATAACTTGAAAATACAAACAATCAATTATTCTCAGTACCTAGAAACAATTAATTAATCATACAACAAGCCATCGATTGTAAGATGATAAATCACGTAAAAGATTTTCGTGATCGGAATAATATTGCCAGGCTAACAAGTATGTTATCAAGAGTACAATTCACTACGCTAAATTATAATTAGAATGGTCCTTGTTTGTGCTGTGCGTGTTGAAAAATGTGGCGCTGTCTCACATGGAGTAGCAATAGCTTTCTCTCTCTCTTGATTCTGAAATTTGCAGAAGTACAGGGATGGGAGGACCTGAAAAACTTTCACATCAAAGTCCAAAAAATCCCTGCACCCCAATTTCCAGCTTTGAATTTGCTTCCATCCAAGGAAATTGAAATCCTTTAATCAAATTAATTTCACATTTCTATTTGTAACCTTTACACCACTACATTAAATGAACCCTACCAATTCTTCTTCATAGGTCATGTGCCACGCACGCACACGCTTCCATGATTATGTATAGACATATAAATATATCCTTGGTCAAATTCCTAATCTTCAACATCAGAAACACATTTCAGTTTCGTTTTCAAAGTGTAAGTAGTTTCCTGGTCTTGGATATATAACACGTAGTTCAAAGCTCGTGAAGGTAGGTTGGAAGCTTGTAAAGGTAGGCTGGTTTTTCACCTAATTAATTTCAGTTTCATGTGTGAAACGTGCGTGGTTTGTAAATTATTTTTTCTGTTTTTGTTTTGTATATTCTGGAAAGTAATTAAGTAAAAGTAAGTATTCTCCAAATGGATGTTTCTTAGATGACATACATGCAGGTTTGATATATGTGTCTCTTAAGTGTCTCCGGGTTGACCCTTTGCCATATAAATATGCACCACCTCTTCTCTTAACCCTTTGAAAATCCTTCCCTAATTTTTCCTCCTAATTCTCCACCAAACCCACTTCCATTTTTCAGTTTCATACACATCTTCAATTCTCTTAGCTCTGTCTTCTTCCGATCTTCTTCTTTAGTGAAAAGGTACTTCCATTTCCATTTCCATTTCTGTTATCTTTTTGCCTTTTATCTTTTTCGTTCCTTTCACCACTCTTATCGTACGAATCTTGATGGTAACTATTGGATTGGTACTGTTTAGTTGCATACGGAGCCGGTGGCCCTAGTAACTGTTGGATTAGTAATATTTACTTTTTGGAATTGTTGATCCAACCATTATTAAGAGTCGAGTCAGGATGGTAATATTATTGAATGCAATTGATTGCATGTCATATTTTGTGGGATTTCTTTATGGTTAAATATTTGTGGTCCTGTAAAAGCTGTGAGTGAAAGTTGAGGGTTTTCAACTCAATGTTGCATTGCTATTTTTAGAGATTTCTTCCTGCCAACTCTGTCGAGAACTGGGTTTAGTTTCAGACTCACGTGACTGTAACCCATACCCCGTCCACTTCTTGATTCTTTGTTTCAAATTCTTTGAAGGAGGCTGGTCTTTTTAGATACAAAATTTATCCCCTCAATTACAAATTGAGGGCGACTTATTCAATTTTATAAACTTGTTTTCTTATCATATCATGATGGTCCGATGGATTATACATTCACACTTGTGTTTTGGAATGTTTGGATTAGAGATAAGAGTAATATTCCACAATTATTCTATTATGCAATATGGGTGGATTTTATTTCAAAAATTGGTTAATCCATTCCTGCGTAATAGAGGTGAAGAAATAATTATTATTTTTTATGCGGTATTTAAACATTATTCTAAAAATAATATTATTGAGCTATTTTATATGTTTGAAGAGCTTTTGTTAATATAAATTAAATATTTATCACTCATCCAAAATTCAATTTGGGTATTTTTGTTCTTCTTGCATCAATTTAAGTGTATCTTAAACTAAATATGAACTTTTTGTGTCTTTTGTATGTGGGTTTTCTTTATATTTTTTCTTCTTTAAATATTGTTAAGATAATGTTATCAGGGTCGGAGTTGCCTCTTTTCACAAAAAATTATATTATAATGTTGGTTTTAGATGCAAGAATATATTGACGGTGTTTTCATTAGCAAAACAGCCAAATACATGATTGGCATGAAGTTGTTTTGTCCTATATATCATAAAACCAACGGCTTAAAATCCATTCATTTTATGGTCAAAAACAACTTTCTGTTTCCAAGATGTTCTATAGAGTTGAGTTTCAGATAAAAATTAATAATCGTTATCTTAATCAAACACACAGCTTCTGAAATTTCAGTTCTGCAGACTTCTAGAAAGGCAGTATACCCCTTTAACTAGATCTTCTTTTTTATAGCATTTGACTTGACTTTAAATTTATTTTTAATATAGAAATCTCTCTTTATTGATTGCTTTACTTTGACTCACGAGTCTCCAGAAAAGAAACGAAAAAAATGAAATATATATGTAAAAAGGATCATTTCATGAGATATAACAAAAGCATTTATCTAAACTGTTCATTTGTTAATTTTCTTTCTCTTTCTCCTCAGGAATTTATAGTCATGGATCACTACGGCATTGGGTGTTCATACAATTCTTCAGGTACTTAAATTTTCTTGCCTAAGTTCCCTTTCACATTTTTATATTTTATTTCATTTCCTAAGGGTGGTTTTTTTCGTATTCATTTTTTTAAGTTATTAATTATTTTGGGGTTCTAATATGAAAATAGAACTTGTTATCACAGAAACACATCGACTTAGAAAAAATTTGATTACAATTTTTCATGTTTTATAGTATGAAACACATTTTGGAAAAAATTAGTCTAACTGGCATTTTACTTGTTTTACAACATTTTAGCCTACGCTATTCAAATATTAATATATTATTACTCATTTCTTCTGGTGTTTTATTTTTTTTAATCTTTAATTTTTTACTAATGTATGTAATTATATTAATACAGAAAATGTCAATTGGTTCAGCTGACAATATGCATTAGGGTTCATTTTGGCAAAATAACCAAAATTTCTATAAAGAATATAAATCCTAGGAGATAAAAAAATATTTGCTAAACTCAAGGAGCATGAGAGTGAACTTTATGTAAAGAGTTAAGCAAAAGGTTTTGTCTTCTGATTTGAATTCTAACTCTAAACTCAATTAAAATAACAAGGTAAAAGAAAAAAAATATTTGTATAAAAAGTTAATATAATTGTTTTTCTTGAATCTCTGACTGAAGATGCAAGTGAATTGGAGACATTGCAAAAGCTGCACGATGAGAAACTAGGGAGGATAAAGGAACTCAAGAGGCAAATCGAATCATTGAAGCTTCTACTCGAGGAGAAGAAGAAGAAGAAGAAAGAGAAACCGGACGATCGAAAACAGGCTTTCAAGATTCTGAGTGAGAAATATAATAGCTTGAGGGAGGAATACAAAGCATTACTTGCAGAAAGACGAAGAGGATAGTAGAAAAAAGACAAGAAAAGAACAAAAATGCACGCATGCATGAAGTGAAGAATTCAATATATTAAATATTTTGAAGTGTCAAAACTAAATGTGTTATCATAGACAGCTAATCATCATCAAGTTCTCTAATAGAATTATTCTATGGATTAATCAAATTACAAATTTTAGTAGTATTATGGTTTTTTTCATGAAGGTTTTTAGAAGTTGATATGTTAAAGCAATTTTGTATAAATTTATTATCTATCAGCATATTATATGTTTATTTGTAATAGATAAAGTTTGAAATATTACGTGGGCATTGGAGAAATTAGTTTTTAACTATGAGCTGTACCAGCTTATATACATCTTTTTCATTTTTCAATAGCATTTTAAATGAATTTCTAGTCTATCTGATTCGAAAAATGATGAATTTTTCAACATTTTAGTAGTCATAATTTATATACAAATCTTGTAATTAAAATAATTTCATAAACTTATAATAGAAACTAGAATTTTTCAGAATTTCTGTGCCTGAATAAATTCATTTAAAAAAACATATAAAACTGAATATTTGGCAAGCATTTTTTCATGAAATTAATTTTAATTTAAATGATCCTTTAGATGACATAAGTCGAAGGGAAAAGTACAGACTTCAGAATGAACACATAAAAATAAACAAAACATACATCTTGGAATAAAATTTCTCATGCTAAACAATCTTTGACCCACGTAGAGCTCTAGAACAATATTCAACTTTTTTCTGATATTTCATATTATTTATTTTGGCAATTAGATTTTCTTTTTAAGATCCCTCCAAAGTTCTTATACAATTTGTAATTAGGTATTCATGTGCGTGTGTGTTATTGATTCACAACTAAATTATATGAAATTTTGGTGTTTGATGTCATATATATATACTCATTGTCTAACTATATATGTTTCCAAGTAAAATCTTTTGGTCTTAAGTTGTTAAAATACTTGTTTTATAGATGTTTTATTTGTATTTTAAAAAAAATGCAAAATCCCATTTTTATCTATTTCTAGCTAAGAAGTAGCACCATAGGAAAAATAATTTTTAGTTTCATTTCATATTCAAAGTTTATTTTCCAAAACCATAAGACAGTCTATTCTTATGTATCTTCGTTTTTTCTTTAATTTTCCCACCTAATAGCATGCAAAATACTTGTTTTGTACATGTTTTTGTTTACATCTAAAAAAACGCAAGATCCCATTTTTATCTATTTATAGCTAAGAAGTAGCGCCATAAGAAAAATAATTTTTAGTTTCTTTTCATATTCAAGTTTATTTTTCAAAACCATAAGACAGTCTATTCTTATGTATTTTCGTTTTTTATTTAATTTTTCCACCTAATAGCATGCAAGATACTTGTTTTGTACATGTTTACATCTAAAAAAAAATGCAAAATCCCATTTTTATTAGTAAAAAGTAGCAAAATAAGAAAAATAATTTTTTATTTTTTTGTCATGTTCAAAATTAATTTGCCAAATCC
Source organism: Anacardium occidentale (assembly GCA_026122585.1). NCBI lineage: Eukaryota > Viridiplantae > Streptophyta > Magnoliopsida > Sapindales > Anacardiaceae > Anacardium > Anacardium occidentale. Next base: position 142,906 of record JAJEJH010000254.1, read on the forward strand.
ATAAGAAACATTTATTTATTTTCGTTTTGTTTAGACAAATTTATACAATATTTAATTTGATTATATAAATTACATAAGATACTATTTTCATCAACTTTATACACTAAATAAATTTTTTGTTAGTTTTTTTTTTATTTGTTAAAGGGGAATCTTTGCTTGAGTCGGCACCCTTTCAACTACATTAGGTCATAACCCCTTCAACCACATCAAGCCCACCACCTTTCAGCTACATTAAGTGCCCAACCCTTCGACCTAGTCAGACTATCATTCACACAAGGCATAAGCAAATCTCAAATGGGTAATTGACCCCACAACCATTACATCGGATAAAATTAAGGGTTTGATTTCAATATAATGCTAAGAGGACCCAACCCCAAGACTTTTTGCCTTATGTCGCTTGAGAAGCCTCCTTTATTATCACTCAAGCTACCCCTTATTAGGGGCTTTTGTTATTTTTTGTTAATTGTGAAAATTCTACCAATGATAAGTTATTTTATTGTTAATTGTGAAAATTTTGCCGATGATAAGTATATAAACTAGTGGTCTGATATTGCACAAGTAAATAATGTTGAACAAAGTCAGTGATGTAATTATGTATAAGCAATAAAGAAAAAGAAAAGGTTTTTAAAGTTAGCCTGCTACTCAAGTCTACTATCATGATTGAATATCCTAATCAAAATTCAACAAAATAATTTGAAAAGTTCCTACCGAGTTCCCATTTTACCTCTATAGAAATACTTTATTTATAGGACAAGAGAAAGTATTAATTGAGTAAATTACATAATAGAAATGCCTAGATACTAGTATGTTGAATCTAGTATCTACTAAAAAGTTATAAATCATGTTATCTTGGTGAAATAGGAATTGATATCTAGTATCTGTAAGAGATAAAGATGAAATGTGATCAAATGGATCACAAAATTACCAAGATTTGTTCTTTTTGTGGTTTTTGGATGAAGGGGTTTCCATCCACGCTTTGAGCTAATTTATAAGTAAATGTTATGGCTAATGACTACATATAATTTATATAACTAATTCTGTCTTTGGTGTTGCTTTTTAGGTTTGACTAAAGAGGACTCTAATCACATAACAACTATTTCTTAGTTAGAATCTTTGTTTCAAAGCATGTTATGAAAATGATGTCTTTAGTTTGCATTTAATGCATTACGTGAGTAAGTCGTATGCTTGTCATTGTGATTTAAATCACCATGATTTCTCATTAGGCACTATCTGTGTACCTCATTGAATTGATAACATGTGTCATCGAATTGACTTGAATGATTGAAAATGTTTCCTGCTTAACTCTGAGTTATATATAAAATGCCTAGATAGAACGCATGTTTAACTTCCTTTTTACGTTAAAATTTTCAACCTTTCAAACTATTTAAAAACCAAAAAACTGTTGATGAATGAAGTTCCTTTGATCCTTTAGACTTTCAAGCTTTTCTAAGTGAACTTCCTTGATTTTTCCAAGTGAGTTGCACTAGAACATTCTCTATTTTCCAAACGATCACAATTCCAATCTTTACTAATTATTCATAAAGTGAGTTCTCTTTATGATAGTGTAATTTTCACTTTTGCACTCCTTTTTATTATTTTTTTTTGTGTGTGTGTTTTATTGTTTAGTTTGAGTATAACTTTTCTAGGTTTTATGTGTTCAAAGGTAGAAATACATTAATAATATGTCTGATTGAGCTCGTTTTACTTTCACTCTCATCTTTCTTTGATATCTTTTCAAGTATGATTTAACCATTTTTTTTTTCTTATTCACAACTTTAAGGTATAATATGATTTCAATTTCTAACCTAATTGTGAGTTTGGAGGTATCATCAACATTCCACATTTTAGTGCCTTCAAGTTATATTTCAAACCCTTCAAAACACTTTTAAGTCATGTAAACTAATCAAAGCCTAACCAAATTTGATATTTCAAAACAATATTTAGTCTACATAAGCAATCCTACCATGAATGGTTTCCATGCTGATGGCACAAGCAAAGGTAGTAAAAACAAATCTGAGCCATACAAGCAAATATTGCCAAAGCTTTTCATCCCTAATGTATGGTGTTTCAAGGAGTGCTAGTTCATCAAATGGCTCCATAACAAATTCAAAACCCAAGGTGAAAGCCTAGCTAAGTCGCTCGAAACCAAGGAGAAGCAAAAACAATGGCAGAGAAATCTATTTTTTTCGCTTGGTATTACTAGACACAAACGATGTTTGGCATTACAGTGTTGTGTCATAGTGCCTTACTTCTGCCTTGCAAGCACCTAGCATTACAATGGCTAGGCTCTACCTACTCGAATTGTTCAAGTCCTTTACGGTTTTTTAAGCATGCCTACTTCACTTCTATCCTTCTCAATCAAAGTGCAATGAATTTGTAAGTGCCTAAGGTCTTAATACATGGATTAGATGCAATAATATTCAAATTCAATGACCAATTAATCAACCTACAAGATCTCATTCAAGGGTAGCACAAATCAGGAAGACTACATGCCATATTATTTGTAAATCTTTAGTTTAATCATATAATTTCTAAATCTTTATTTTAATCATATGTTGTAATTAGTTGTTAGGTAAGTTATTCATTTTGTCTTTTAGCCTTTACTTTATTTATTACATATAACTTGTAGTATAACTTAAGTTAACTAAGGTTAGTTAGTATAACTATGGTTTGTAAAGCCTATAAAAGGCAACCTTAATTCATTTGTACGTAGTTTTGATAAATATACGAAAATTTGAAAGCTTTGTGCTTTTCTCTTGTGTTCTTGTGAACCAAATCTTATCCTTTATCGAATTTCTTTATCCAATTTTTTTGCAAAAGGAATTGGTAATGGAGATTGAAGTTGGTGAATCTTGTAGCAAGTAGGTAAAGTTTTCCTTTAAGATTGTTTACAAGAGATCTTTATGCTTGGATCACACTTAAGTTGGTGGAGCATTTCTTTTATGTTTGAGGTTTATTTTCTTACAAATTTTAGTTTATGTTTGTTGGTGTTTAAGTTGATTATCAAACCCCTACCTTTCTTGGTGTTGATTGTATGATATTTTATGGTGAAAATTTAAAGTCTTGAATCTTGTTTAAAGTGGTGATAGCTTAGAGTTTAATTTATGTTATATTTGGCCAAAAAATTTGTATGAAACTATATGTTTTTGGTGATTAATCGAGGTTGGAATTTTAGATTGGAATTGTGAGACTTTAACATCAAATTGTAAAGCTTAATCATCTTTGATCAAGGTATCACACCATAATTTTTTACTAAAAACATACGTGATCGTACACCAGACACATATGCCCATATGTTGATAAATTATTTGAATTTCAAACTAGGTTTGACTTAATCAAAAATTTTTTCACTTATCAAGACACACGACTATGTGTTTGACAAACACATGTTCGTGTGTCAAGGTAAAATTCTACTTTTTGATTTTTGATATGATCTGAATGGATTTGATAAGTCTCACACGACAATACTTGATTACAAAACACCAAGACAATAATTATACACTTTCAAAGCTTTTTTAACTTTTATAGAGTATAACTTACAAGCTTCATACTAACGTGTAGTATCCAAATTTGAGTTAAACCTAAGCACAGATCATGAGTAGCCTCTAGCAAAACATCATGACCATGTGAATAATAAAGTATTAATAAACATCTTTGAGTTTGTTCAGACAATTAACATATAATTTTATCACTTCGTTATGTTGGGTTTCCTAAGGTTAAGACATAAATTATTGTCTCTTTTAGAAACTCCTCATTCTGTAGATATATGTCCAAATTGAAATAATGGATATGGCAATAATCAATCCAACTATGGCTATAAACTTATTAGTTATAAACATTGTCACAGAGACATCATTCTTATTTTTGAGAGTGACAAATTCTTTGTTGTTCCACTATAGCCTACGTATTAATCATGATATGCTCAATTGCTCACCTTTATAACTCTCCATTTATAGTGGTGCATTTAATGATGTCAAACGACATCGCTCCAAACATAAGACAGTCTGACAATCTTAAATCAAATGACCACATCTATTTATCAAACTAAGAGAATGTATCTATAAACACAAGAAACACTATTTCTATGGGGTTTTCTTCAATCTAGTAGACATGATCACTAAATCATGCACTCATATGTAAGACCAAATTATAAGCAATAGACTTTAACATGTATAAATTATTGTCACCTTTTGATAGGATCGCGTAACACTATGATAATTCTCATATCATTACTTGTGTCTAAAGTCATAATGATGTTGGATTACAGATAGTTTTAGTACAACAACCATTGAGTATGTAGAAAAAACATGATCGATATCTAAATCCCTCGTTTTGGTTCTATTGTAGTAAAGGCACATTATACATATCAAATAACATATAATTGAAATAATTTATCTTATTAACAATCATAAAGTATTTACAAAGTATAATAAATATATAAAATATTCACAAACATGTGGCTATAAGGCATCTATCCTAACAGTTGGATAATGACAAATATAGGTGGAAGGAAAGCTTGCTTGAGGGTAAGGTGGAATGTAGGAGTCCCCGCCACAAGTCAATGTATAGTATTATTTATAGTTATTGTTATATTAATAATAAACCTAGAGCGGGAATCCCTATAATAAGAAACTACTGTTGAATTAAAATTTTGTATATGGAAGCTATAAATAGAAAATACTATTAATAATAATAAGAAAATATTGATTATATGTTGAAAATTTCCAAACTTTTCATATATAAAACATATTATTCAAACAGTAGATATTAACAATATAGTACACATATTTGCATGATTAAAACTGTACAAAAGCAAGCGAACCATGAACATACTAATTATTGCCAAGCAGTATTCCTGAAATCTCAAAGCCTTTTCATCTCCAACTCAACCATAAGATCACTAACTTTCAAAGGAGGAAACAAAGAAAGGGTGAGTGATAAAATCACTTAGTAACCGTTTCTTATCTCTAACACAAACAGATTTCAAGCTTAGTGTCGCTTCGTGACTTGTCATGTTATAACTAGTTTAGTTTTCACTTTATTCTCTTTTCTGTATTGCTTTTTATATTTGTTATTTATATTTATCTTTATTTGATTTTGTTTCTCGTGAAATGTTGTATGTGATATGATGTAACTATGCTGATGTCATGTCAACACTGAAAAATTATGAAGGTTTGCCTTTGGGCTTGTTTTTCTGAAAGTATAATCTGAAATCATAGCTAAGACCCAAAGATATTGAATATATACATGTAGTTTATGTTGAAAAGTTGTATATAACAATATTGTATCTAAAAATAACTATTGTATCAACCAGACTAATGAATACAGTGATTCGACACCCTGACCATATGAGTTCAATTCTACTGAAAACTACTGATACACAACTAATACTCTTTTTAATGAGTTTGATCAATGACCATGTCCTTTCTAACAGAAGCTAGTTTTTCTCTCTAATAGGTATATGAACTCACAAGTACTCTGTTATATTTACCCTTAATTGATGTTTGAAATATTATATATTTATACTTTAAAAATACGTTGCTGGATTCTTGAATCATTTTCTAAAAACACTGATATGACATGTCATGCTAAATGATGTTATTCATGCATGATACTCTATTTTCTCTTGTTATTATTGAGTTATGTATGCTTAGAAGTGCTTACAAATATTTTATAACTTATCATGTGCTTTTATTATAGTTCACAAGTGTGTACTACTTAACATATGGTTATGCATGGAGATACACGAGGTCGTGCTTGAGATATGCATTTGGTCATGCTAAGGTCTGAAGGTTCTGAAAGTTTCTTAGTTGGCTACACGAGTATATAATGTAAGGCACATAGTCATGCATAAAGACACATGACTGTAGCGACCCCCGCCCCAGGTCATTGTGCACTGCAGAAATATACTGTATATTATAAATAAACTATACCTGAAATGGAAACCTCTATAGTAAAAGAACTGTTGCTGCTGCTGAATTAAAAATTTCTTTATAAAAGAAAATTGTAAATATAATTTACTGTACTAGTAAATCAAAATACTAAGATATATGCATAAAAACTCCAGGCTACTCATGTATAAAATATATTATCATACAATATATACTAATATATAATACACACATATATACATGAGAAAAGTAAAAGCATGCGAGCCAAACATGTTATCTGTTACCGTCGAGCCATATCCCCAAAATCTCACAACTGTCTCGCTCCAGTTCAGCCCTTTCTACTCACTGACCTACAAAAAGGAAAGAGGGAAGAAGGGGTGAGTGACAAAGTCACTCAGTAAGCATTTCCTAACTCAAACACTCGCAGGTCTTACACATAACTGACTACGTGACTCATCACGTAGAATGCTCTGCGTTACTATTTTCTTATCTCTGATTCTCTTTACTTTCTGAAGTACATCTGTTTTCTGTATTATTCTTTACTGAATTCTATTCTGTTTCTCATGAGTTACTGTACATGACATGAAATGTAGATGTTGATGTCATGTGTATGTTGAAAAGCTATAAAACTTACCATTGGGCTTATTTTTCTGAAAACTTTCTTTTCTGAAAACTTTTTCTGATAATAAAAGCTGTGATTCGAAGATCCTGAATATATACATATAGTATAAGCTGAAAAGATATTGGTTTAAGACATCTTTCTTTCTCTTCTTCCTTCAAATTAGCTTGCTTTTATAGTGTTTAGAGAGATATAACCGTTGCACCTAATTTTAAGAGTTCATAGAAAAATTTTAGATAGATGCATAATTGTATGCATCTAGTGCATAATTGTGCTCCTGATAATAAATACAATCCAATAGTCAACTTTTTCATATCGTGTCAACTTAGCACGAGTATGCACTTCTCACACACGGTCATATGTTTTCAAATCTTCAAGACTTCAAATTTCTAAAAGGCTATACAGACTTATAACATGATAACCTTCACAATTATCACACTATTAAAAATCTTCTCTTGCATAAGCTACTATGATCTTTACACAGGCATGCATTCAGTGATGTCTTCTTAATTTCTACACGATTAGACTTACATGAAAACTTTGTCAATGTATTTTCACTTTTGTGACACATAATCATGTGCTCGAAAGTTGTACGGTTGTGTGTTCTTACATCTTATTGCTTGAATGTCTACACGACTAAATAACTCATTTGTCTCTTTATATAAGGCATACAGTCGTATTGTCAAGACATATACGGTCATGTGTCTATATGTGTCTTGCCAAAAGTAAAAATATAAAACCTTTTGTTCTCTTAGTCATGATTCAATTCATGCCATGAATAAGATAGATTTTTAACTTAAGTTTTTTGTCACATCAAAACACAGGGGTTCAACAGAAAGAGTGGCCAAACCAGCTTAAGGCTCAACTTAAGGAGATATTTAAAGAGAATGATTATTTAAAGGACAAGTTAAAAGTGATAGATTCTGAGGTCGAGGATAAGACTAAAAAGATACTTTTTTTTCTCAATTTGGCTATAATTCCTCGATAATTACTACTCCTTCCTAGGTAAAAAATTTAGAAAGCGTTCTGAGAAATAAAAGCAATATTAGGCAATTGAGAAGGCTTAAGGTGTTTAATAGGAAAGAGTGAAGGTAAAAGTTAAGCTCAAGCTCTCATAGAATTAGTTCTTAAATTGGAGCCCCTTATAATAAAAGCCTCAATTTAATGGGGGTCTCTATTGAGGAAATCCTTGAGGGGATCGACAATTCTTTTCTAACTCTTGAGGAGGCTGATGTTTAGTGGAACTTGACTACTTGAACTATCTCATTGTAATATATTGCAATTGTATCTAACTTTTACATCAATGAGTAAATATTTTCCAAGTATATTTATTGTCGCTTTTTTTCTTTACTTCTACATTATATATGATAAAACAACAAATTTTCATCAACCTAACATATTTCAAAGAGTTTAAGGACTTAATCAAATATGCTTAATAACTTTTTACAACTAAAAGTTAAAAAAAAAAAAAAAATTAAAAGTGGATAGTTATTAACATAAGAACTTTTAAAAAAACCTAGGAAAACTTAATTCAAGATCTTAATGAGCAATTATAAGTTTAAGGAATCTTAGTGAACATGAATTGTATTACTCTTTGCCTTTTAAGTTAGACAAACATGACAGTTTCCTTGAGCCCAAAATTATAATGTAAAGTCACTTCCATGAGTCAATATATAATATTGACCTCTTCTTGATATTCTACTTGTGTCATGTTTAATGCTATTATAGTAATTGACAAAATTTCTTGGGATTTCACTTCGTGTGATCTCTCTTCATAGTTTTGAGAAGTGAGAATATGTCCAAATCTTTAGATGTCATATTATTATGATCAATGAAAATGACTAAGAGGTGTAGTCATTATAGAATGTAGATAGAGTAAAATCCTTCTTATTTATTTTATTGTTGCTTCTTGAATTCTTTTTGTCAATTCTTATTATCTTTATTATTCTTCTAACTTGTTCTTATTTCTCCCAAGGACATTGGTTGAAGCCTTTGAGCTAGCAATTTATAGTATGACTCTAAAGCTTTCTATCCACATATGCTTTTCAAACATCTTGTATAAGTAAGCCAAAGTCAAGCACTCTTTGGCCTATGATTGTGTATAGATGGAATCCACCTATTATTAGTTCACAGATTGATTCCTCTAAGGTGTAGGTGACTTTTAGGAGTTCAACATTGAAGTGTTTTAAGTAAGACTTCAATGTTTCATATTTCTCTTTAAGCATACTTCTTAGGAATCTTTTGGTTGCTTGAATAGTTTGAGGAAATGTGTGGAGAACTATTTTCATAAGGTAATAGAACTAATAGGTAGTATCTTAAACCACCTTTTAGCTCTCATAGTAAGCGTGACTACTAAGTAGCAATATGGTATCGGGTTAGAAACCTCGTGAAATTATATAAGGCTGCTAAATAACTCCAAATGATCTTGTAGGTCACCTATTCCATCAAACAAGACTATGGAAAATGTTTTGGAGCCACTAGAAAAAGGTGTATAATGCACCAACAAGGAGAATAAAGATGCTCCAATCTATATATCTAGATTGTCAATTTTTTCCAAGGGACTTTAAAGGCTTGTTTGAGCCCATCTAAAGGATGATTTCTAGAAAGGCTTAAAGAGCATAGTGATCATGCAAATCTGAACTTTAAGCTCAACCACTAGGGTTGACTAACTTGTTGAAGTCAGTTCTTATGGTATCATGTGACGACGGTGGACAAATAATATCTTTTTTATGTGAGCTATCCTCTAAAAATCAAGAGACAATTTTTGAGATTGAAAATTGAGGTTTTTGAGCCTATTAAATATGGTTCTTATGTCATGGTATGGTGGTAGTGTTTAGGTTGTATCCCCTTGATGTGAGTTATCCTCCGCGCATAAGGGTCAATGTTTTTCTAACATGTTAACATTTGCACATTACAAGTTGGTGCTTTGACTTGTTTGTCGTGAGTTATGTTTTATATGTTGAGGGTTAACACTTCTACCTCTAGTAGATTATGAAATTGTCCAATTTTGTTTTTCTCTCTATTTTTGGCTGATGAGGATTTTATTTGCACATTGAATTGATTTTTGTGTGAATGATGCAATTAAGAAAAAGTCATCTCCCTATGTACAATTCATATACCCAATATCACTTTTATAAATTTAATTAAGAAAAAGTTAGACCACAAAACATTTTCAAATAACTTATAGTTTCACATACATTATTTTATTCTTTAAAACATGACATCAAACAAATCAAAAAATTTTAAAAATAGAAAATTATTTTAAAATATTTGTAACTTCACTTGTTAAAATAGAAAAGTCATCCTTAATTTTCAATGTAATTTTGAGTAGTTATATTTAGTTAGATTTTTGTAATATATAATTAAGTATTTTAAGTAGAAACTTCGTACAAATGAGTTTATGTACATATTTTTTTTCAATGCACTTGACTATTATTCAAGCAAAAAATCTTTTGCAAATCATTACACGAAAGAGATGGAGTACAACTTAACATAACCCAGTTGAAAATTGTCAAGTACAAACAGGGCACAATTTTCAAGTGCAAGAAGTATAAAAAAATAATAATACAAAAAGAAAGAAAATTTGTACGTGAAGGAATGATTTGAAAATTGGGTTTAGTCAGTGATGATGAAGATGAGAAGTTTCTTGGAAATTAAAGGGTTGAATAGAATTAAGTTAGTTTGCAGATTTGCAGTATGATCATGATTGCTACACTACCTCTTTAAATTTTATTCTATATTTGAATATATTTCATTCATTTTCTCTGATCTTATAACTATAAACATGACCAACGATTACATTTCATTTTCTTTCCAAATAAACAAGATCATTGATTATGTATTGGATGTGTGGTTCTTCTTATGCATCTTCTTGATTAAGAACTTGAAACTCAAGAGCATGCTTATATAAACATGTTCGTCAAAATGAAATTACGGTATATGCGTGGGCAGATTTTACTCTTTAAAAATAAATAAAAATATTTTTCATTCTTTGACATGTTACCCACAAGAACTGTTCTTTAACATGTGAGCTGCTTAGGATGTGTGTTATCGTGTTACATATTCTGCGAAGATGAAATGATTTGATTTAGAAACGATTTAATGTGTATCTTTAAAACAAGTTATGTACAAGTGATTCAATAATACCATTGAAAATCGAATAAAAATAGTTTATACTCTTTAGCATGTATATTACAACTATTCTTTAACATGTCTACAATGTGTTAGAATACGGGTTACCATATTCCATGTCAACTCCAGCTAGGTTGCGTGATCTGATGGGAAATAATTTATTGCATGTTTTTTTTATGAGAAATGGTTTACTGTATGTTTTTAGTAGGAATGTATAAAAATTAATAAAATTGATTGAATCAAATCAATTTAATTTAATCTAAACAAAAAAATTTATAGTTTGAATTGTTTTATAGATTATTACAGTTTTATAATTTTTATTAATCAAGTATTTGATTTGATTTTAGTTTTAGAAAGTAAAATCTAATAAAACTGAACCAAATTGATAAACATAATAAAATTCTGCTTTTTTTAAAAACGTATAATTTACTATTAGTTTTCTTAAAATACAAATTTTTTAAGACTTTAATTATCAATTTTTCAACCATCGGACTTTTCAAACTCTTTTCTGTGTTATTATTTTAATTTTTTTAAATTTTTTTGTGTTGTTATTTTAAGAGAAATTAATTTAAATAATCAAACAAATTAAGCAAAATACAATTATATTACAAAACTACTCTAATTTTTTTTGCGTATCTCTCTACGTGTTGTATGCTTGAAATTTAAAATTATCGATTTTCTAATTAAGACACGTGTAGACATCAAAATGTATTTGTATGAACCAAATATATGCATAAAAAATGATTTCAATACCTTTAGAGATTTTCGATGATTTGTGAGATATTTTGACAATATAAATGATCGGAATAAATGTGTAAATAACTACATTTCACAAGGTAAATGTAATAGTGTTAGAAAATTTGATATTTGGTGTGGATTTTGGCATGAAAATGGATGTGTTTTGTGATTGAAAATATTTGTCCAAATTTAAACAATATGCATAGAATTTAATGATATTTTCAGCTGGGATAATATACAATAAGTCTAAATAATGTGGATAAAGACATTTGGAATTAGATATAGTCGTTTAGTGGCCGAAATTAAGGTATGTGTGAAAACTCATCAATACATGTAATATGCTGCAATACGTTTGGTGACGAGGGTTGAAGATGAGAGAATGTAAAAAGTTGTCATTTTCTATCTACGCATATTACACGTTATATGCTTACTCTAGTACACATGAGAATGTAAAAAGTCGATAATTTTGAATTTCACATGTAATGTGAGTATCACATGTGTATGAGTATATGCAAAAAATGAAAGTAGTTTCGTAAAAGCAGAAAAAAAAAAGGTTAAATAAAATTGTATTTTATTTAATAAAATTAATTATTTAAATTAATTTCCTTTATTTTAACCCCTATTGATTTTTGTCATTATAATTTTATTATTTTTATGTTATATTATTTAAATGTTTGTTAGCACTATATGATTTCTTTAATTTTTTAATTTTATTTATTTTTTACTTTTATCAAACTAACTATTCAAACCGAATTTAAATAGTTTCAGTTTGGATATTTTTAATGTTGTTTGGTTTAATTAAAAATGTTTTTTTCCTACATATATATATATATATATATATATATATAAACCAAAATTTTGTAAGAAAGCCTAAAAATATACATACCTAGTTGAGATGTGATATGATTGCATAGTGATGCCTAAAGACACGATCTAATAGATCGTTGTATCGAGTAGTTGGATCATAGTTTCTTACCATAAAAATGGTTATGTGCATAGCAACACCAATGATGAGAAATCCACCATTCCACCTGATGTTTGAACAATGACAGTTGTGTACCATAGTTTTGTGTCAGATTAGGTTAGGATAACAACAAATAGAATTATGTTTACTATCATGTAACAAGACCATAGAATAAGTAAATCAAAGAAAATAAAGAGAATAAGATATAAAGTTTTTATTATGGTTCGATCAGAATGTCTACATCTGCAATATAACTATAAATTTATAAGAAGGATAATCTCTAGTGTAATGAATTAATATAATGAATTATCTCTAGCGTTTTCTCTCTTGTCTCTTGCTGATGCTTTTTTTTCTTGTATGTTCTCTCCTAGATTGTAATTCATATTTATAGGATATCAAGGAGAAATTACATTCAAATAAGGATAATCCAAGATTATTAATTTAAATAAGATTCCAATAAATTATTCCTATTTCACTTGAACTAAATAGATTATTAATAGTATTGGAATATTTTTTGGTAAAGAATGTGAAGATAACTTCTCAGTTGTTGTTATAAATGTGAAATAGGAGAATATTTGTAAAAAATTTTAGATAGATATCATAGTAGATGGATACCTCCTAACTGCCTTGAAGTGGAAAGTCTACACATATTAGCTTTAGGATATCAAATAGGAGAGAGCTAAAACTCTAAGTTTTTGGTTGGTGCCAAGTTGTTGATCTTTATGATATGGAATCTTGAAGAGCTATGTATTAGATAGAAATTTTGCGAGCTAGAAAATATTGTATAACAATTGCCCTCAGTTCTTGAAATGTGAGGAGAATTTCAAGAACTTTGAGTGCTATCTACTTTGAATGGATTTTGCCTTATAGAGATTTACCATGTCTTCTTGACAAAGATGTGCAAGTTGGCATCATAATGAATCCATACATTTCAAATTAAGTATCCATTTTATTGTTCAATTTTCTTGTGAAATGCAATTGGTCATGCATTATTTGTATCTTAAGACTGTCGGCACATGTCTAAGGGTAAAATTGAATGGCTGAAATGGACTTTTATTTGCTTTTTTAGTATTGGCTATAAAAGGAAAAACTAACCTAAACTTTCCATGTTGTAGAAAGTTTTCTTTCTTTGTTATTCTTGTAGGTCTTCATACGTTTTATGAAGGTTTTCTTGTTGATTAGAGGAATATTGTCATTGATTTGTGAGCTCTACTATGAGAATCTTCGATTGTGTAGAATCTAACATGTTCTATCTTCTTTATAAAGTGAGACTTAAGGTCTTCTTTCAATTGTAATGGAAGATAAAAGTTGAAAGTCTGACTTCCCTATGGAACGAGAAGAGATCAAAGATAAGTTTTATTATGGCTTTCCATATTAATTGGTAGAAAACATTGGCTTACTTGCCATTGTAATAGATGACATTATGTACTCTTATTGGGATGTGCAAGCATATGCTTTATGCCACCAACCCTCTATAAGCTACCATAATCCCAGGGTAAAATCATTATTTGAGTCCTATCTTAGGTTATGCCTTGGTCTTGCCCCAAAGAACAATATACAGATATGATTCCCAATCGATTTGTTTCAATTGAATATTGGTCCATTGTAACCTTGATATTGCTTTGATTTTAATTATATGCTCTTTTGTAAGAGAACAAGTTAGATTGGGGAAGAAATGAGAAGTTTGCCTCTCATTTTCGATTAATTGTAGTAAAAGTGGTGGAAGAATGCAATTATCATAAGGAAGACTATTCCAAGTCTTGTATGACCATTCCTGGCCTAAATTCCAAAACTACGAGAACAAGATTGTTTTAAGATTGGAATGTCAAATTAATTAGTGGAACAAGAGTACTAACATTTATCAATACAGCAAAATAGATCATGTAATGACCATTGGAATGACTAAGTAGAACTAAAGAAGAATAGACATTATTAAGAGAACATTCCTTTTATTGGGCCTATATATTAAATTGTTTCAATTTGTTTTCATAAATGCAAGATAGATAATGAAAGGTGAAGATGAAATATGATTGTGGTGGAATACATGCTCCTACTTACTAAGTACTTTATCACTCACTATTTTCTATTTGATTTTAAAAGTGAGAGATGATTTGACGATTACATAGCAATTGGTCATTTCATAGTGATGCATGAAGGAATCTCTAGGTTGATGTTAATACTTTTGTATTTTGATTTTAGATGTTTGATTTGGATTGTATACACACACAAATTTGATATAAGCTTTTATATTTGACACTTTGGGATATTTATTCCACATTATTTTATGAAGGGCATATTTGTAATTTACAAAGTCATGTCTATTAAATTACCATTTAATGCATTAATTAAGTTAAGAATAAGTAGCGCTTCCATCTAGAGGGCAAGACTTCTAAAGGAGGGTGTTACAACAACCAATGTAGAGTTTAGACAAGAAGATAAAAAAATTCTATGATAAAAGTATTTTTCTAGTCAGTATTCTTTGGAGGAATCACAAAAGAAATGAGACTACATCAGAAGTGCAATAGAAATGAAGGATCACTACCTTGAACTGTTTGAATAAATTTGGAGGATAATTTTTTACAAAAAAGGAAGAAATGTATTACCCAACTACATACTAAAGTCATTTTGGTTAGTTCATGCTATTTATGGTTTAAATAAGTTTATGTAATGCATTTTGTATGTTGGAGTTTAGTTTATTTTAAAGAATATATGAGGAAGAGGTTGAACAATGATTCCAAAATCTATAACATTTGTTCTATGTTTGGTTACGTAAAATGACCTTGAAACGATCTTAAGTTTTTTATAATGGAATGCCCATTTAGAAGGTTACTAGGTTGAAATTCCATTTAAAAAAAAAAAAAAAAAAGGAGGGGAGAGGGCTTTACCCTCTCATTATATATAAATATTTCAAAACCCTAAGTCACCCAAAATTAGTCTATGATATGCCAAGTTTACTATTCCAAGGCCTTTCAACAGTGAGATTTCAAGTTTTTCATCAAACTTTAGGCAAGTAGGAACCTCCTTCCTTGTATTCTTTGTCATTTCCAATTGTTTTATCAAATGCTTTCATGAGTTTAAAATTTTTTGGTTTTATGCACTGCATTTTATGTCACCATAGTTAGGGATACTAATATACATCCTAAATGACAAAGTTTTGAGATAAGACATGTAAAGGTAAAAAATAAAGGAAACGTTAGGAAAAGTAAAATTAATTAAAGATGTCTGGTTGGTTGCCTATTTACCAAGTGTTTAGCACTTATTCCTTTTATTTTTCGGATGTGATACCAAAGAAAAATAGTGATCTTGAATTTGTCTGTTATGACATTTTGTTTCTTTCTTTAATTACTTTTCCAAGGCTCATAAATTATAAGTGAAGAATAATGATAAAAACTCATTGAGTATGATTTTCTCGATCTAAACTTAGAGTAATGTATTGGGATTAATTTTTTAAACTTTAAGTTCAGCTATAATTTCATATTTGGAAATTTTATGATTTTGCGATCGATATCTAAAACTGTGAGTTTTAAATTGTTATATGTTAAACCTTGATTTTGATGATATTTAAGACTTCATGTTTATATTTGTCCATAATTTTACAAACTTTACATTACAAATGAGATAGTTATAATTACAATACACATAAATACCCACAATTTATGTTCAAAAAATAGTATAATTATAATAATAATTTAAAGAGTAGAAATATAAATATTCATAATTTGCATTTGCAAATAAGAAACAGTTATAAAAACAACATGAATGTAAATTTGCATTTCATAAAAGGAAAACAATAGGTGCCCTCAATTTGCATTTGTGAAAGAAATCTTAGTTATAATAAATAGGCCAAATTACTTATTCCCACCCAAGGTTCCCTTAACTACCAAAATCCCACTCATGAAGTTATAAAAAATCAAATACCTACCTGTTGACTAAAGTTAAAAAAATACTTTTATTTTTTTGAATAAAAATTTAAAAAATAAAGTTTATAAAAATGATTAAAAAATAAAATGATAATAAAAAAATAATAAATTAATAAAAATTTTAAAAAACAGTCACCATCATTGACAATGTCACCGACGATAGTGGCTAACGTTAACCTAACTAAGTAATTGAAAAGAACCACCTAGTTATGGTAGCCTCGATGGTTGTAACAATCAAATATGACCATTAGAGATCTAATGGAAGTGATCAGATCTGGTTATCTTTATCATCTAAAATAGTTAAAAATGAATGATTTTAAGCATATTGACCATTTTCAGCCTTCTTTGATGGGTCAGATCTAATCGCCAATAAAATTAGGTGATCGTTTTCAGCTATTTGGTTAGGTTAACATCGACCACCGTCACCAACGACACTGTCGACAGTGATGACTGTTTTTAAAATTTTTATTTTATTTTTAAAATTTTTATTAATTTAGTATTATTATTTTAAAATTATTTATACTAAATTTTATTTTAATATTAAAATTATTTATTTTTATGGAGGGTATTTTGGTTTTTTCAAAGAACAAATGTGGGTATTTAGCTTTTTAAAACTTTAGGTGGGAGTTTGTCATTTAAGGAAACCTTGGGTGGCCTAATAAATAACACATATAAAGTAACCACATACAAGAAAATGAATATTTAACAGTCATGATATAAAAATGTACTTGACCAAATCGTGCTGATTACATGTTGCATATATTATAAAAGAATCTAAAGGAGAATTGAAGTATAAAGATTCAAAATATAATAAAGCAAAGATTAAAACTATCTACGTGATAAAAGAATCTGAAAGAGGTGTGAAATGTAAAGAATCAAAATATAATATACTAAACTTGAAAACTCACTCTTTTTACTTTGAAAGCTTACAAACTACTTGTTTACAAAATCCAAAGGGGTAGCGCTATTAATTTATAGTATTCAAGGTCCTAAAATACATAGTTCTAATTGAGCCCTTATACAATAAGAACTTGCATTATCAACCTTGTTTACTGAACCCCTGATCAATGTGCCGACCATCTCTGATACTATGATGGTTTATCAGGAGCATATAGTAGAGATACTTTGTGTCGATTGTTTTTTCTTTTCTTCATTCAAATTGATTAGGCAAAGATCCTTACTTTATGTTTGGTGAAGACAGGAGACCTACTTGCTAGATAATGTTATAGAAACTTTTATTGATGATCCAAATAAATAGATTTCGTCAACTTTGAACCTAATCATAAGAATTTGTTTTTAACCTTCATAAGAAAAAGCTTTTTAGTATATTAATAATGGGTACAAGGAGGTGCTCATCAGAAACCTTTAGCAACTTTTTCACCCAATAAGTTACTTGATACTTCTGCTCTTTACTAGGCATAAGACACCAAAATGCCGCTGAATCCTTTATGTTCCTTTCCAGTTCTCAATCCCACAAGTTTCTCAAAACTAGAGGGAAAGATTTCCCCGGTGATTTGAGAAGCTTTATGACAGTTTTCATATCTTTGGTTTCCTGAAGAGGTATGCACAACAGCATGAAAAAAATGAGAGACACAGATGTTACTTAAAATGTTGAGATAATTTATCAAATTTTTTCAGCAGCTGGAAGGTATTGCAATCGAGGCAAGGGAAGTTTTGCCCCAAAGCGATGCCTTACAGTGAACAAGTGATGTTTCTTCTCTTGGTGTTGTACTCTTCGGTCTTCCATTAACCTGTTTTCTTGTTGGTTTTAATTGTGGCTTGTTTTCTTCTTCCAATAGGCCACAATGGATGGTGGAAACAGAACCAAAAGTATAACAATGCTGAAAAAGAAAGTCCTCACATCTCGTTATACATGTTTCTTGATGATTCAGTGTCTTTTACGTGAAAAGCCAAGTGAAATGTTGTAACCATTGACCAACTTCCTTTTGGCCTAATCTTCCAAAAAGCTTTTTTACTACATTACAAATTTCAATACAACTAATGATACATCACTATGTGATTGGAACTTTGAATTAAAGATAAGTAATAACTAATAACATAATAACACATTATCATTAATATCCAAATTCACATTCACCTAAAATTATTTTATAAATTTCAATCTAAGTTTACATCTATTACCCTCCAATTTCTTTCTGTTTCTATTAGGTAACATGGCAACGAGATAATTCTGCAGAACTTGTAGACTGCAATCTTGCCCAGAAAATATGATGGCTCCTCTTATCACTTGTACTAGGAACTCCAGGCACCAGGGATTCTGGCAAGTCAAGCTTCGCTTAGATTTTCAAGCACTCATTTCATGCAGTACAACCTAAGAATTTATTGTTAACAAATCTACAAAACTATTTAGCGGTCAATCATGGAGAACAAACTTGTACTCAATACTGCATATAATGTCATGCAATATGGGCCTTTTGTTTAAAAATTCAACTCATTGAGAAGCACACCGTACGAAAAAGCAGAACTCATTCATTTAAAAGCACATCAGAAGGAACTATATTGGGTGAATGAACAAGACAAACTTAAATAATTCAGATAAAAAAGAATATAAAATCAAACCAAAAATCTCACATACTAACTATGGCTGCTCCCTAGAAAAAGCCTAAAGAGATCCCGTCTTCTTACTTTTTGTATGTCCATTTTTTTCCTGTTTCAGTATTCTTTGCAGCAACGTAGCAAACTGCTAAGGCTGTGGTCCTTTTTGATTGCACTGTCAATTTCACCCGCATAGCTCACTGTTACATTTACATAGCTCAAAACAGTTAGCAACCTCCCTCTATTTCATATCTCGGACTAGAGCTTTTGCTTCCTTTTTTTTTTTTTTTTTTCTGTTTCTTTTTCCCATGTACAAACTCTCTCAGTAGAATATGATTCCTGTGTCAAATCTTCAACCACCTTTTATATTCTTATGGGCAGA
This sequence comes from Anacardium occidentale, assembly GCA_026122585.1. Classification (NCBI taxonomy): domain Eukaryota; kingdom Viridiplantae; phylum Streptophyta; class Magnoliopsida; order Sapindales; family Anacardiaceae; genus Anacardium; species Anacardium occidentale. The sequence continues at coordinate 162,107 of JAJEJH010000254.1, forward strand.
GCTCTTTGGTTAGAAAAAACCATATTGGTCAGATAACCACAATTCTCAGCCAAGCATTCACCGACATGGTATCTCAATAGCCACCAGCTCTCAACAGGTCAAGTCATTTCCTCGCAGCAACATCTCTTAATTGGGATTATACGCACATTGCTGATAATTGAGTAAAATTCTCATCTGACTACACTAATCTTTTATCATGAGATTCTAATCATGCATAGGAAATAACTTATCATGAAAATCTGTTTGATCGAGTGTTTTCTGACCTTGTAGTGGATGAATTACCATATGATCTCCACATTTCTCTCCACTGTCGCCTACTGCTGCTTCTTTCATATGGATAATTTTGAACATCAGTGGATGTTCGAGATGTATTGCTTCCATTGCGTTTCTTTTGGGCATTCCTCATCTCTTCATCAAGGTCATACTGGGAACGCTGGAAATGAAGAAAAAAAAAAAGAGACCATGAATATAAGTTTAGCTGCACAAGACATAAGAGAAATTAATAAATTGAAAGATTTGAAAAGAAAGTACAAAAAGAGGAAGGATACTTGCCATAATAGTAACAAAAAAGAAAAGCATAAAACCACACAAACATTATGTTGAAAAAGCCCAAGTAGCCTGTTTTGACATGTGAATATGGGCCAATAAGTTTAAATAGTTTTCCTGATAAAGGGCTGGACGGCTAGCTCTTGATCATCAAAAAGCTTATGCAACATTAGGTGAACGCCTATTGATTACTTAATGAAGAAGCACTGCATTAGGTTGGCAACTTGATAGCAAAGTGTAGAATGAAAAAATGATGAGGACAAATAAAATTAGTAATAATATTAATCAAACCAAAGAGTAATATACGAAGAAAGCAACACAAGTTTTTAAACTGACAATTCTAATATATTACAAAGAATTCAGAAGAAGATTTATATACACAGTTCAATCAAAAACGCAAACCAACAATTTAAGGGTTCGTCAACGTATTAATTGACTTCTTGAAAGGCCTGTATCATGCACATTTCTGGTTCATGTTAACATCACCGAAACTAATGTCAATGGCCAAACAATGATGATGTTAAATGTTTAAAATCAAATTATAAAATCACTAATAATATTTAAATATCTACAAAAATGATCCAGTCATCTGCTAGGGCTGCTTAGGGTTCTCTTTAGAGCATAATAACAAGGGGAAATTTCTTGCAAGACAATTTTAAGTTGCAAATCTAAAGAGTGAGCCAACAACCCTTTTCTAACAAAAACTTGACAGTTCTAAGCAAAGTTTTTCAGAGAAAAAAAAAAAACTTAAAAAGCAAATCAGAACATGGTAAAAGAAGGCACCATACATGAAGATTTGGGACACCAAAAAACAATGCATGGTAAGAAAGGGATGTAGAGAGACCTTGGTAGGATCTGAGAGTACAGCATATGCCTCTCCAATCATTTTAAAAAGCCTATCAGCATCATTGTGAACTTCTGCTCCTATCTCCTTCCAAAGCCCATCATCCCCATTATCACCTCTAACCAAGTATTGACCCGCCTACATCAAACATGATTTTGTTAGAAGGGTATATAACAGAAATCATGCAAATAACTCATGTAGTATAAGAAACCTTGTCAGGATGATGTCGAAGTGCAGCTTTCCGATAAGCCTTTTTGATGTCTGATGCAGAAGCAGATGGTTCAACTCCTCTGCCACATAATTCAAAATACAAAGATTTTAAACCTCAAGAATTGAATTAGCCACTAGTTAGTACAATTATAAGGAATTTAGGACCTTTGCTTTATTAAAGTTAACTATGTTAAGGGTGACACTTTAAATGTGGAGCCTTTTGGGAAGAGAGAAGGTGGATCATGAAGGAGAGAAAAAGAAGGCACCAGAGGCAACATGTAGAGAGAGAGATGTAAAGGGAAACCAACCAAGAAAGAATGGGTAATGTTTACCCAGTAAATCAAGATTCTTAACGCTAGCCAATATTTAGCCATTTCCATATCAACAAAAGATTCACAAAACCAATTGACACATTGATTACAAAAATGAAGTTGAAACATGGAGGTTGTAATTGAATCTTCAATAGAAATTATATAATTAAAATGGAGTTTTCAACTTTCTATCAATAAGCTAAGAAACTAGACACTTGGCAAAACACCTTGAAAAGTCATTTAAGACTTTTTTTGGGGCTATCAATAAAATAAGCATCATAAGAAGAAAAACAGTTCAAAGAGGAATAACTCAAGGAGAATGGCAAGGACAGCTTCGGTACCAGCTAATTGACATAAAAAAGATAAAAAAAACTCCCTCCATATTATGCCACATGCGCACATATTGTAAAATGGTGCCAGCATATATAGTTAGTCCAAATCATAAGTGAAAGACACTCACAAAATAAGGTACATATCCAATGGGACGTCTTTCCTGGCTTCTTCTTCAATAGCGGTGAGCCTTAAACGAGCTTGTCTAAGATCGTTTGCATAGTTATTCGATCTATCACAAGACTGACCGCTCTTCTCTTCTTGCTTAGTGAGAAGAGCTATGAGCCTCTGAAGATCACTGGCTGCTTGCCAATAGTCCCTAATCATCTCAAATAATGTTGCCCTTCTAGAAATTGCCTGCAGCGTAACAACAGATTGATATTACCTAAAATGTTATTCTACGAAAGAATGCCCTAATTTAGACGCACAACAAAAAAAGGGCAATTTTCTTAAGATCTAAAATGACAAAAAAAAAAAAAATCAGTTATCATAAGGCACAATGGTTGAAGTTCATTTGAAGGTGCCTAACTAATAGACAGATCTAAGAGGCAAACCTAAATCCCAGTATATGATACAGCTTTACTTGCAATACACATCCAAGCTACTAGTAGACCAAACTAAGGGGCATTAAATCTCAAGTCCTAGAAGACTAAGGACTGTAGTGTAGTTTCCTGGAAAGATTCAAATATTACCAACACCTTTCATATGCTATGTTGGAAGACATAATTCATTTCAAGTTTAGAAAATATGGATTGAGTCCAGTGGATTAGAAAAAGCATTATTGTAATATTATATTTGCTTTTTTCTTTAATTTATTTCTTTTCGTATAGATTGTATTTCCTTAAATTTGTGACATCTTTGTACAAATTCCCTTGATGAATGAATAAAATATGGAAGAAATTATTCAAATCAAGAATCCACTGTTTCATGATATTAGAGCTTCAACGACCTACCATTGATTTAAGACCCATTGTACATGGAGGGCCGAGGTAAAAGAAGCCTCACTCTTGGGTTAAAAGAAACCAAGTGGACCCATGAGCTAGCCAAGAAGAGCTAGACCGTGCTTCAAGCTGTGCAAAGGCCAAGAAAAGCTAGGCCCTACTTTAGATTGAGCCAAGAAGAGCTAGACCTAAATTTCGATGGGTAAGCCATGCATGACAAGTGTCAATTGGTAGCCCAATTGCACTTGAAGAGAAATGTTGGAATATATAAGTTTTACATTTGGGAGAAAACTAAAAATAAAAGGGTATATAATGTAATGAATATCTAAATTAGATTGGCTTAAAGTCATTTTAACAATTAGAGCCCTCAACATGTTAATAGTTCAAATATATTAAAACTCATAATTAATAAAATGTTAAAAGACGCGATATGAGTACAATTTTAGTAAAAAAATTTTCATCATTGAAATATAATTAATGTACAGCACCCACTTGACAGAAAAACGAAGTCCAAACAACAGTAGTTAATTTTAATGTTACGTGCAGGGCACATGAATCAGATACAGCAAAAAACTAAAATAATTTACCGTAGTTTATATAATATATAAAAGAGATTTGGAAGAAACACCATTTGGTGAAACAGGCTCTGATACTATGTTATGTTAACCACTTGACCCAAGAACTTAAGTGCATTGGCAGCAAAGAAGTGAGGAAATATTTTGCGCAAAAACAATTTCAGTAACAATTATTTTCTGGAAGAACAGCTTTTCAGGAAGGAGTAGTTTGAGCATGATGTTTTAATCAATAGGGATACTTTGATATCTTAATCAAGAATACACTTGATTAAGTAGGTTTCAAATGATTCTTATTTAATCATGGCCATTAAACTTAAGACCATCAAGATCATAAATATCTTATGATATAAACAGGGTACTGTCATTCAAAACCTTGGGAAAAATGAAAACCACAATTGCTAAATTTTCAGTCTTCACTAAGCATCCAATTAACACCTACCCCCTCCCCTTCTGTCTGTCCCAATATAAATATTTATAGGCAATATCATATCATATGCAAGAACAAAAAAGCATCAGTTCAGACACAAACCTTTATATAATTCCCGTCAAGGGCTATAGATAGGCTGCAATCTGCAATAGCATCAGTAATATTTCCCAATGCTTTGTATGCAGCAGCACGATTACAGAAACAAATAGCTGCAAAAGGACGTGACTCCACAGTGCATGACAAAGCAGCAGTATAATGTTCAACAGCTTCTGAATACCTTCCTGCTTGAAATGCTTCATTCCCAGCAATCTGTAATAGTGTGGAACAAAGCATTCACTCTCAGAGAAACAAAACAAATAATCTATAAATCAACTGACACGTTCAGTTCCATGATGGGAGAACTGAACATGACACAGTTACAACGAAAAGTAATAGTAGGTATGAAAACTAAAACCAGATTGTTGAGGAAGTTATGAGACTAACTAATTGACCAAATGTAGCACTACCATAACACACTTATTTGCAACAATTACACCCTTTCAGAAGTGGAAAGAAGAATTCAAACATCTTGTTTTTAAGAGCATCAAAACCATTATATACCACAAAACTTCTTAAAATAGACATATGATATTGAATAGAGCATTCTCCTCTTCTATTGTAAGGCACACCTGATAATAATTGTTGAAATACATAAGTCCATGTTGGGAAGAAAAATAAAAATGAAAGGGTATATAACGTGAGGTGTATCCAATATAGATTGGCCTAATTCATTTTAACAATTGAAACCCAAAACCTGTTAAAACTCAAAATTAATATAGATGTTGATCCACACTACAAGTTTTAAGGGCCCAAGATTTTAAACATGGTATCAGAGTCTATTGATCCAATACTCGTTTCAGCATGGTGGACTCCAGTTGAAAGAAGCCAGATCCTCAGGTTAAAAAAATCCAAGCGGACCATGGGCTAGCCAAAAAGATCTAGATCTTGTTTCCAACTGAGCCAAGAAAAGTTAAAACCAAGTTTATATGGGCTAGCCAAGAAAAACTAGACTCTATCTCAGGCTGAGCCAAGAACTAGAACCAAGTTTAGATGAACCCCCATGTATAGCAAGTGTCAACTGGTAACCCAATTACGCTTCAAAGGGAATGTTGGAATCTACAAATTCCATATTGGGAAGAAAAATAAAAATGAAAGGATATCTAATATAATGGGTATCCAAGTTAGACTAGATTAAGTAATTTTAACAATTGAAAATCAAAACATGCTAAAACTCATAATTAATAAAGATGTGTCAACAAATGTGCATGTTATGTTCCCAACAATAATATTGTGTCAACAAAAGTGCATGTTAGAACCATTCTATATAACATCTATGCATACGCCAGTTATGTTCTAGAACAAACTCCTAGGTCCCTTGCTTATTTTGAAGGTTCCATCTAAAGAAAGATAATGAAAAACATTGCATTAAAAACAAAATTAAACAAAGCACAAAATGGGCATACCTTATGGCGTAAGAGCTCATGCACAATGGCAGCTAAGGGTATTGATAATTCCAACGGCTTTCCTCCATTCCTGAGGAAAATAGGATAAGCGGTATGATTTATCATAGTAGAAAAAAATAACAAATTGAAAGAAATTCAACGTACATGAGACTTAGGAATTACCCAAGTTTTTCTTGCTTCTCAAGGGATGCCGCAGCCTCCTCTAGCTGTCCTAGATTAAAGTACGATTTGAAAATTAAGCGAAATCGCCAAAACCTATAGTCCTTTGAGGGTTTAGAATGATCCAGATTTGCTGACTGGGAATTGGCATCTAATGGAGGAGAATTCTTTTCAGCAGAATCTAAGGTCTTCTCACACAGTTGAATTACCTCCTCATACTTCCTTAACTGCCAGATGACACAATAGTTTAACTCAAATCTGATTTTATTTGGTTCAATACTGAATGCTGAATAGGAAAATACTTCGAGTCTCAATAATATCAAAATTACACAAAAGCAAAATTTCACATATCAGAAAATATAAAAACAGACCATGAAAAGAGCCTCAGCTTTCATTTCAAGTAACTTTTCTGAATAACTGCTTATTAACAAAGCCTCATCAATGACAGCCAAAGCACTCTCTGCATCATTTAAAGTTTTATTTTGTAGATGTTCGGCAGAGCATTGCATGCATTCAGACACTTTCTGCCAAACAGAAAAATGCTAATAAGTCAAAATGTCACTGGAAAAGTCATAGATTTACTCAACATGGAGAAATGACAGGAAAAAAGAAAATATGCAAACAGACGTGAGATCCAGGCAATTCCATATTAAAATAATCATATACTCTCTACAAACAATTTTAGGATAAGTTGTTCAAAAGGAAAGAACAACTATTAACATAATCGTTAGAATCCTATTTTTTAATTATTCTGATCAGCCTTCTTCATCTGCTTCTTTTCAGGGCCAATAAGGTAGTTTTTTCCTTCAACAAATTGCTCCCTAAGTGAAAAATAATTTCACAAAGCAGGTTTTATTTAGTTATTAGTTTGAAATAACTGAAATAAAACATTAATATCTTTCCACTACCTTGACCTCAGCAATCCCTCAGTAATCCTTTTCCTTATGTTTGGACCCACGGCTCAAAATTTTACTTCAAAGAAGATGAGCATGTCAGACATTACATATTATCCATGTTCAACTGAGCATTGCATTATCAATTCAATGAGTAAATTATTTAGTTTTTGTGAATTTTGAACATTTGGAGGATGAACAGCTATTAGTAACCAATGTGAAAACTAAAACACCACCCCCAAGACCTCAATAGAAAAATACAGAAGGTATAATAATTTGGTAGAATATTTGCAATACCTGAGCCTTTTGAAGGCCAGCAGAAGCCTCAACAGCAATTTTTCTGTCCACACAGATATCACTTCCGAACTGTAAACACTTTCTAAAATACAGTGATGCATCTTCAATTTCACCCAGGGCAAGGTAACAACTTGAAAAAATCAAAAGTGAAAGCACAAATTAGCAGATATGATTTTTTATTAAAATCAAACAGAATTCATAAAGAATATACTTAATGCTGCAGTTCAACAGCATTACATGTTGTAATGCAAATAATTAGTAAAAAAAATCTTAATAAAATAAATAGTCAAAAAGCTTGAAGAGCTGCATACTACCATGAAAAACTATAAACTTCAAAACCATTCAAGTATTTGATATACAAACAGCAGATTTGGCAACTTGTTAGCTTGGAAAGCCACAACAACTCATTTGAGCAAAACGAAAGAATGCTGATGATAAAATTCTCAGGTAATAACACCCTCAGGAAGAATAAATTGAATTTCTTATTTACGACTCACATATAGAAAAAAGTTGTCTACTAACAAATTCTATAAGCATCATTAGGACATAATTAATACAAGTTCAATTCACATGCGCTCCCTAGAGGAATCAGAATACAAAAAAGTATCTTACTTTGCAGCTCTAACTTGCACTCTGAGAAAATTAGGATCTATGGCAACTGCCAACATGCAGTCTTCCAGGGCATCTCTCATTCTTCCAAGAGACATAAGTGTTGCTGCACGGTTGCTATAGCACAACATCAGAGCCCTAAGACAACTTCGAGAACTCTCACTTTTGGATACACAATTTATCCCTTGTGTGTAACAATCCTCAGCTCTGGACAACTGCCCATTTGTGTATGCTTGGTTTCCCCTGATAGGAATGATTTCAAAAAGAAAATGAACTCGAAGCTGGTAGATAGAAACAGCACATATAATGAATATCACACCACAAAAAGAAATTGCAATGTACTGAAACAAATGAAAAAGATTTTTTCCAGTTTGCGTTTACAGAAAAATAATGAAAAGGTAATGAAGAAAAACCTTAATCGCCACTTCTCACATGCTTCCTGATTAGCAATAGTTGCAGAAGAAGACAAACTAGGCTCTTGCTTGATTTCCTGTCCTCTAAACACTTCAGAATTATGTCCAACTCTGTGTCTAGGAGAAAATTGGTCTCCTTTCTCACCGTGCCTGGCTGACAGAAGCTGTGAAGCTCCTGAGAAGGAAGAGAACTGTGCAGAGGCTGATGCATGCAGAATTTTAGCATTGCAAGTAGAATTAAATAAATCATGACCAAGTTTAAACGAATTCTTCTTTTTGAGGTGGCGTTTTGATGCTGACAGGTGACTTTGACCAGTAGAAGCAGCAACAAAGGTGAAGTTAGACCCGCTTAACTCTTCTGGATGTGATGTAAAATTAAATTGCATCTGGCCATCACTATCTTGTCTCTCAACATTTGAGCTTGAACCGGTTTTAATTTCAGCTGAATTACAGCTCTCAACGTGGAAGTCTATCTCCTCATTTGCAGATTTATAACTTTCAGTTTCAGCCACAGATACAGAATCTTCTGGAGGACCTATGGTGCTGTCACCTCTATCTGAATGTTCGTCTTTTGTCTCTCTGCTTTTCACATCCCCTTCATTTATATCCATACACTGTGTGGCAGCTAGCAGATCCTCATCTACTGCAACATCAGAAACTGTTGGTCGTGAATCAGTAGAAGCATCATTGTCAAGACTGAAAGATTCATCTGAAGCAACAGAAATTTCTCGTTCACATAATGTGTCAGGCAATTTTTCCTGATATGGTGAAATATCCATTGGAGAATAAGATTCCAATGGCTCTGGGTTCTCATGGGAGACACTTTCCCTTGAAACAAAATCTTGTCCATGCCACTGATGGACTGGGGTAGGCCACCTCAGTTTTCCTCTCTTTTTCTTTGCTTTCCTGTCTCTTATGAATTCCCTCTTTGCACCAAACTCCATCGTCTGATTTTCACCAGAGAATAGGTTTGCTTTTGGCTGTGGTATTTTAAATTCCACAAAGGGTGCTCGCAAACCATCTTGTGTGCTTGTAAAGCTAAACTCACTCTTCTTGTCAAGTCTATCTGTACCAAATACCTTAGATTCAGCATCAACTGAGTGAAAATGCACACCACTAGACAAGAATGAAGATGATGATGAACTAGTTTCCCTCGGCGTTGCATCATCTTTTTGTTGGTCAACAGAAACATGATAACCCCCCACATCTTCACCCTTCATTGCTGCCTGAAAAGTAAATTCTGTTGGAACAGCTTTTCCCAAAATGTTGAAATTATTATCACCCATATTTCCATCCTGTTTATCCCTCACCAAGATTGGAGAAGACATTCTTCTCATGTCCGGTTGACCAGCAGAACCACTGGTTTCACTTCCAATATTCAATTTCCTCCCCATTTCATTTGATAGTATATTTTCGTTGAGCTTACCATTAATTTCACTCTTACTACTCAAGTTCAAATTCTTTATTTTATCATGAAGTTCCTCCGAGGCAAAAGAAAAACTACTTGCTTTAGTACTACCAAATACAAACTTCCTCCCATCAACTTTCCCATCCTCTTTAATAGTAAGTTTCTTCTTCAAGTCATTTTCAAGCCCCGATTCCATTTCTTTACCACCTATACCACCCACATTGTTACCACTCTTAAAAATAAACTCAGCCTTATCATTTTCACTTCTCTTCGTATTCTCAACATCATCTATCTTCAGCTTCCTAATATCTTCCTCCGCCTTCGTTTCCACAAAACCAACACTCTTATAATCAGAACTAGCATTAATACCAAACACAAAGCCATCATTTGTTTTACTCACACCCTCTTTATTCCCAATTTTCAACTGCCTCATTTCCTCAGCAACACTGTTTTCCCACTCGCTCTTCTTTGTTCCAAATAAGAATGCACTAGAGCTAGAAGCACTCGGTTCCGACGAAAACCGACTCGTACCCACCTGAAACGGGTTGGAACCGGGTCCAAACCCGGATCCTGCAACCGCAGTTGATTTAAAACTCTCAGAATTCAATTGCTTTCTCATCTTACGCAATCTCGGCCTCGAAAGACTGGATGAACGCGAAATTGAGGACGAATTGGAGCTCAATTTCGGGCTATTAATACTTGAATTTGAAAACCCAGACATATTTTCAGAAAATCTTGATGGATTCATCTATAGTGAAGAATGTGAATACAATAACAAACCTTCAATCAGATTGAGAAATTAAATTATTGAACGAAAAGGAAGGAGAAACCTGAGTATTAGGGTTCGGGGCTCCGGAGCCTAGCAACGCCGGCGGCGACTTGTGAACGAAGGAGTCATCAAATCAGATGGCTCAGATTGAATCAAACTCAACGGCAAATGATTGATCATTGGAGAAAAAAGGGGTTTTGTTCACTATTTCACGGGTGTTCTAAAATATGTTATTTTAGTTGTTATTTTTTTTTTTTTTTTTTTTGTTTTTCGTTTTTTGCTTTTTGAAAACAAAAACATAAAAAATAAAAATAAAAATCTGTTCTCATTTCATTTCATGTGTTTTGTTTTTATCAAAAGCGACCTTTTGTTTTTTCATTTTTTATTTTTAATATTTTTTGTGTTAAAATAAAATGGAATATAATAAAAAATATCTTAATATACTAAAAAATTGTGCATGATTGTAGCATATATACACACACTTTAGAAGGGTATAAAATGTAATTTTAATATGAAATAAAAATATTAAATATCATTTTAATTATTATTTAATACTCTTACATTAAATATACCGTTAATGATAATATAAGATATAATTTTGAGCGAGACTTACATATATTTATTATTTTAATGAAATCGATATTCTTGTTATTTGGGACTAATTAGTAAAAACCTATTTGTAATTTTGTATGATTTCTTCTGCTAGCTCCAATTATTATTATTTTCTCAAATTTCCTAAATTTCATAACTGCACAATACATAAATAAAACCATTTATATAATTCGAAAGGAATGTGAACAAGCATCTGTAATTGAGTCATGTCCTCACCGAATACCCACACTTTCTCTTTAAAAATATTAAAATATTTTCCATAAAAATCAATAATATTAAAATAATAAAATTAAATTTAATATAAATAATAATAAAATTAAATTTAAGATAAAATAATATTAAAATAATGATAAAAATTTTAATAAATTATTAAATATTTAAAAAATAAAATAAATATTTAAAAAAACAGTCACTATTGTCGATAATATCATCAATGACGGTGGTAGAAATTAATATCATTGGATGGTTGAAAATAATCACTTAATTTTATTGACGATTAGATCTAGTCACCTCGATGGTAGAGACGGCCAAAGATCTGGTGGCCACCTCCACCATCGAAGAAAATTGAAAACAGTTGAAATACTTGACACCGGTAGTTTTCGACTATTTTAAATGACGAAAACATCAAATCTGATTATCTTCACCAGAGTCACCTCTGCTATCGAGAAGACTAGATCCTACCGTTAATAAAACCAAATGGTAGTTTTTGACCACCTGGTCTGGTTAACATAGGTCATCGTTGTCGTCGATGCTATCGGTAGTAACGGTTGTTTTTTTAAATATTTATTTTATTTTTAATATTTTTATTAATTTATTAAATTTTTTATTATTATTTTATTTTAAATTTATGTTTTAATTATTTTTATAAAAAAATTTTTAAATTTTTATTCAGAATGATAGAAATATCCCTTAAACTTTAATAAATAGGTGAGTATTTAACCTTTTAAACTTTTATGGGTAGGATTTTGTCATTTAAGGAACCCTTGGGTAGGAATACGTCGTTTGGTCACGAAGATTACCAACCTTTAAGAACTTTGATCAATTCGTATGCAACTATTCCGGTTCTGTTATTTTCTGTGGGAGAGTATTTATTGGCTGGATGACAAGTAGACATCCTTAAATTTAAAATTTATTGGTTAAAAACAATAAAATATTAAAATATCTTCACTAATTGATTTTTTAAAATTTAAATAATTATATAATAAATTCATATATATATATATATAAATAATAGTCATCCTAATAATATTCATAACATAAGATTTTTCTTATTAATAGCTTAAATAAAATGATAAGATTATCATAATATTAAACGATCTTTTTAAAAGATAGTGACAAATCTCAAATATTAAAGTTGTTTGTGATAATCTATTATAAAATATAGGTACATGTCAATTATACGTTCACTAGATTAACCACCCTAAATAGAGTCATGGCCCCCCTAAATTTTATTTTTTATAAATATTTCTTATCTTTTAAATTATTCTATAGATTTTTTTATATTTTTAATTAAATTTAATATTGGTTTTATAAAATTTAAATTCAACTCTCAATCTCATGTATATAAAAAAAACAAATAAAAAAAACTTTTTTAACAATAAAACATTAACTTTCTTTATAGTAGAAAAATAATTTTTTAATTTCAAAAAAAAATTTTAGTCTTGTGAAGTGGAGAGTGACTCAAACCTCATTTACCATATTTTAATATTAAAGTCTAAATTAGTTTTATACAAATTAATTTTTAATTAAAATATTTATTCAATATTTAGAGATTCAATTTATATTGTATTAATCAAGCTAATTTTCTCTAATTTTTCAAATGGGAACATAATAATGTTTAATATTTATTTATTTGCATGTATTATACAATATTAAAGATAGATTAATAAACAATTGAATATTAATATTATATTAGTTAAAATTAATTATTTATGATAAACGTTATTATTGTCTCTATTCTCCAATTGAAATTTATTTTATGAATATAAATTTTAACTAATTAAATGGAATGAAATAGAGTAAATTGTAGTATATAACTTGTAAGTCTGTTTTAAAAAAAAATGAATTTATTCACCATTATAAATACTATTATTATTTTCACTCTCCAACTAAAATTTATTTTATGAACATGAATTTGTTTGAAATCTCATTATCATTAAAGTTTACTTTTTTTTTTTTTTTTTAGAGATATTGATGTGAAATATACTGATTATTCTTGTCTAGATTTTAAACTTGAATTCATTCTGAATTATGAATATTGTAATTGTAAATTACAATATTGTAATGTAATTAATTATATTTTGCATTATCAATTTAAATCTAAAGTAGAAACTGATCTCCTAGATTTGAATAGTTTTTGTTATAAATTTGCTTTGCTTTGGTTTATTGGCTTTGCTTTTGTTCTGAATTATTAATTATCAATAATGTTGTAATGTAATTATATGCTGTTGTTTATTGCCTTTGAATTATCAATTTTATTTTGATTTTAGAAGGAAAGCAAACAGTTTTATTAATACATTACATAATTTGCATTCATTTTTAAAGAAGAATCATTAGATCGTTAATACTTTGATATTGTTAGTCTATTCATTTACATTTGTTAGTAAACCATTATTAACAAATGTAAATGAATTCCTAATGCTAGGCAAATCGTCCAGCATTTTGATGTTACAAGTGAAGCAGAATTTCTAGTTTCAGGTAAACCAGACACGTGTGTTCCGTCAAACACGAACATATTTGATCCTAATGTATAGTAATGAGATGAATTCAAATGAATTTCAATAGTCATGAACTCAAACCCAAATTTTCCATCCACCAAGTTCGTCAAACCTGAATGAATACAAACATTTATTTTTTCACACGAATTGTAACCCAAAAGCAAACTTTTCTTATTTCGAGTTCATGTTATGCTGTATCTAGCACATATTGATTCTATCTAACACAAAGTAGCATTCTCATGTGTCCACAAGGGTTTCTTGGCATCTCTATATGGAAAAACAAGAGTCTTGGTACCTCGTGAGAAACTATGGAGTGTCAAAATTTGAGTTCCTACATAGGTGGAGCCACCAAACATTGATAAGACACAAAAATGTGTATAAACCAATTTTTGATCTTAGGATTCCATTAAGATCCCATTCTAATTTATTTATTTTTTTTGCTCTTGTTTACGTTGTAGATCATTAAATCAGGTCTATAAGATCTTTTCAAATTGAACCTTTAAAATAATTAGATAGCGTATGACAAAAAAACAAACGTTAACCTATGACTTTCCACAAAAATCATAAATATTCTCAACAACAAGAGCTTGTCTATTTGTATAAGTGGCAAGCATAACAAAACGAAATCATCGTTGTCATCCAATAACAACAAGAAGAACATGTTACATGAAATGTAAGGATTACACGTGCAATATTCTTGCTCTGTGCATGATGAAAAATAGAGAAGAGTAGTAGAGATAAGGAAAAAAAGGTTATCGGAAGAGTTGCCTTCAATGTCGACGTATTTCTTCTGATTGTATGACCAAAAAATGTTAGCCTTGTCTCAATTTTATATTAAAATGATAATTTTTTTTTATTATAAATATATAAATCCATCCAATCACGTAAGTGTTGGTGACATGTTTTAATATTTATCAACAAAACACTATACATCTATGTACACAGACATACACATACGCGGGTGTGTGTTTCAAGTCAATCTATTAAAAGGATGAACCTTTATTATCGGCTTATTCTAAAAAAGATTATTAATTTTATTGTAAAATATGTAACCTACTAAGAACTGAAATTTACATAATTTTATCATGAAGTAAGCTGAGGCATGTCGGAGGGGCCCTTTTTTTAGCCCAACCCGTAGTGGCAGGACCTGCGAAAAAATGGACCGTGCCAGACTCGGGCTTCACGGCCCCGACTCGGGCCTTGACGGATCATGTTTGGGCCGTGAAAGTTAACCCGTTAACCAGTACAATACAATCCAAAACTGTAGCATATACAAATGATGGCCGAACGACTGACTCCCACGCAAGGTTTCCTTAAATGACAAGTCCCACCCAGAAGTTTTAGAAAGCCAAACGACCCTTCTTCTAACTGTTTTAACATTTCATTAAAAAGACCAAAACACCCTCTATAAAAATAAATAATATTAAAATTACATTGAATATAAAATATTATTAAAATAAATAAAAAATTAATTAAATATATTAAATATTTATTTAAATAATTTATTAATATTATTTATTTTTCTTGAGGGTATTTTTATTTTTTCAAAAAACAAGAGTAGTATTTGGTTTTTTAAAAAATTTTTAACAGGATTTTGTCATTTTAAAAAACTTCGTGTGGGAATTAATAGTTTGGCCTAGTTTTGATATATTTTTAGTAATAAATCATAATACAGATTAATTTTGATGATGACAAAATTAATGACATCCCAAATAAAGAAAAGTAAGTTGCATAGTAATATGTGTCCTATTCATTGTATGCCACGTTTAAACACATGTTAAGAGGAGTTTTTCTACATAAGAGCAAACCTCTTTCACGCATTGCATTCCTGTGTAACTTCGCTTGGAGAGAAAGTTGAATAGAAATGGAGAAAATTTTCAAAGTGGCAGTGAAGCTGATGCTTGTGATGATAATGGTGATGGTTTTGACTGCCATGCCATCTTTTGTTGAAGGTGCGCGACAACAGTCTGCTTCTGCTCATGTGGATCAATTTTGTCCTTGCCCGAAATTACCTCTTTGTTGCTCTCCTAATCCTAATAAAATTTAACTGTTGTTTGGTTTGCATCTTCAATAAAGATTTTGGATTCTATGTCCAATCTTTTTCTACCATTTTGTCTTATAAATAAGATATTATTATGTTTGTAGTTTCTTCTTCTTCTTCTTCTTTTTTTTTTTTTTTTTTTGGTTTTATAAGATTTCGGCAGATTAATTTGATTGAATCTTGCCGATATTGCAATGAAAGTTAAATGTTGCCTATTTTAATTTCTTGATTATGCACAATTTGATTGAAATCTTTTTGCCTTTTATTCATATAATTTGCTACATATGCATTAATTCGTTAACCGATAAAATAATTGCATATTAAATTTCCTCCTACATCTATACTTGAATATTATTATTAGGCTGAAAGACTTATTCTCCCCCATGGTTTGATGTTTTGACGAAATGTCACCTGATGAACTTTAAAAATCCAAACCATTAGGGAGAAGAGGATAATGGTAAATTTAAATTGTTTTAAAAAGAAAATTAGTTTAATACGTTTTGTTTAATAGAAAAGCGTTTTTAAATATAAACGACGGGGCTAGTAATTAACGAATCTGAAGTGGGCAATGTAAAAATCTGAAAAGTAAAAAATTTTGGACGCATTTGTGAGAGAAATGTGGCACACAAAATCTGTTTCGGAAAATCAAAATAAAAATCGTGACAATTAGTTGGCGTTCATTGACGTGGTTCAACAAGAGAACGAGTGGAAAAAAAAATATTAACAATTAGATTGATGAGTTGGTGCTTTGATTTACATAAAAATTGGCAATTTCGATACATAACGAACTGATAAAAATGTTGAAATGAAAAGCAAGTTGTTTAAAGTCTTCATTCATTCGAAAAAATGCGTTAAACTCTCTGTATTTATCCTATTCAGTGAGTACAAATCTGTTATTGACATCAATAAGTATTAGTAATGGTATAGACGATAATGAAAACAAGAATGACTAAAAAGGTTGAAGACAATTTTTGTATTTTTTTTTTTATTATTTTTTGATTGTGAATGAGGCTAAGGAGTGTTGTGGGTTTGGTGTTTAAGGGACAGTTTACTAACGACAGAAGTGTCTTCAACAAACAAAGTTATAGATATTTTTATCTTGCAAATAAGGTTTATTTTTTTGTCACTTATCTTGTTGATGTGTCTATGTATTTGTTGGGTTAATTGTATCAATGTTCCTATGACCGTACTAGTGTACTGATGTTGATATATTTTTATGTGTTTTAGTTTTTTATTTGTCAAACAAATTCTTATGTTTTGTTAGGGTTTATATTTGTTCGTTGTAGTGCATAAATAGGGTTAGGGCTTCTGTTAGTTGCACGTATTCTTTGCAAGGAAATAATGTATAGTGTCCAAACTTGTATTGAAAGTATGTTGTTGACATATGGGTTAGGTTATAATGCAAGGTAGTTTTGTATATGTTAGGAATTGTTTTGGGGCTTTAGAAATGTAGTTAAAATATTTTGTATAATAAGTTTTAGTTTGAATTTGATATCCTCTTAGCATATATTAAATTTTAATATAACAATTGTTAATATCGATAACCTGATTAACAAATATATTTTTTGTATGTTTATAGTGTGTAGTGTAATGTAGGGTAATAGTGCTTGAATGGTATATAGGTTTTAATAGAACAAGCCTGCTCCACCAAACCATTTCAGAAAAGTTTTAAATTAATCTATTCAAAAATTGAAACACCCATTCCAAGCTTTGATCATTCGCCACAAACGTGGAAAAGCTATTTTGATTTTAATTATGCTCTTTTCTTTTATTTGAAACACCGATTCATAATCTAGTTTTTAAATGTTGGCCATTAAATACTATTTTCATATTACTTATGCCTTTTATTCATATATCAATGTATGATTTGATTTGTATTAATATTACAAGCTATTATTATATGCAACAAATATATCCAATTCAATGCCAGAAAAAAAAAAAAAAGTTAATGCACAATACAAACAACATATAGATGTTGAAAATCATGGTTTTGGTACAGAAACGTATAATCCTATCAAAAACTTTGTTCATTGAAAGAGTATTTTTGAGCGTATAAATGTTACGAAAATGCTTTCATGTGTACAAATGACCTGAAGAATACGAGGAAGAATTATCAAGAAGAAAAATACTACACATAAAAATTGTTTAATATAAACTTTATTGCGGCTAGAAATTTATAAATAAATTAAAATAAATGTAATAACAATTATGTAACAATATTACATAATTTTAAGTCATCATATAAGTCTATATTGTATAAGATAATTTTTAAATATAAACAATTATATTATTCAATCATATTATAACATGTTAGTTTGTTTATATTTATTAGTACATACTATTCTTATATGCAATTAAAATTCTAAAAATTGGATCGCATCGATTAGTTCAAAATGATCAAACCACCACTCTTTAAGCAAAACGAAAATAGTTTATGAAAAAATTATTTTAGCAAATGATAGGATTTAAACCTAACTACTTATCCATTAAACTAAGTTTATTTTCATATTAGAACAATTAAAATTATATATTTAATAATTAATTATCCAAATTGTTTTAAATATTATTTTAAATATGTATTTAAACAATTCGGTTTGATTACTAGTTGAACTGAATCACCACTAACCAAGTCGACATCCCTTTAAAAGCATTACGTGTAGGATTACTTTACATCTAGTATGTATTAATAGTTTTGATATTCTTAATAATAAACCTATTTTACATCTAGTGTACATTAATAGTTTTGATATTCTTAGTAATAAATCTACTTTACATCTAGTGTACATTCATGGTTTTGAGTATCCTTAGTAACAAATCTATATTACATGGTCTATATTAATGGTTTTGATATATTCTTAGTAATAAATCATAATAAAAATTAATTTTGATGATAACGAAATTAATGACATCCTAAAAATAAAATAAAAAAAGTAAGTTGCATAGAAGTATGTGTCCTATTCTTGTATGCCACGTTTAAACACATGGTAAGAATAGTTTTTCTATATAAGAAGCAAAACTCTTTCATGCATTGCATTCCTCCGTATCTTGGCTTGGAGAGAAAGTTGGATAGAAATGGAGAAAATTTTCGAAGTTGCAGTGAAGCTGATGCTTGTGATGATGATGGTGATGGTTTTGACTACCATGCCATCTTTTGTTGAAGGGGCTCGACAACAGTCTGCTTCTGCTCATGTGGATCAATTTTGTCCTTGCCCGAAATTACCTCTTTGTTGCTCTCCTAATCCTAATAAATTTTAACTGTTGTTTGGTTTGCATCTTCAATAAAGATTTTGGATTCTATGTCCAATGGTTTGCATCTTCAATAAAGATTTTGGATTCTATGTCCAATCTTTTTCTACCATTTTGTCTTATAAATAAGATATATTATGTTTGTAGTTTCTTCTTCTTCTTCTTCTTCTTCTTCTTCTTCTTTTTTGGTTTTATAAGATTTCGGCAGATTAATTTGATTGAATCTTGCCTATTTTAGATAAGATATTGCAATGAAAGTTAAATGTTGCCTATTTTAATTTCTTGATTATGCACAATTTGATTGAAATCTTTTTACCTTTTATTCATATAATTTGCTACACATGCATTAATTCGTTAACCGACAAAATAATTGCATATTATATTTCCTCCTACATCTATACTTGAATATTATTATTAGGCTGAAAGACTTATTCTCCCCCATGGTTTGATGTTTTGACGAAATGTCACCTGATGAACTTTAAAAATCCAAACCAATAGGGAGAAGAGGATAATGGTAAATTTAATTTGTATTAAAAAAAAATAGTTTAATACGTTTCGTTTAATAGAAAAGCGTTTTTATATTTAAACGACGGGGCTAGTAATTAACGAATCTGAAGTGGGCAATGTAAAAATCTGAAAATTAAAAAATTTTGGGGGCATTTGTCAGAGAAATGTGACACACAAAATCTGTTTCGGAAAATCAAAATAAAAATCGTGACAATTAGTTGGCGTTCATTGACGTGGTTCAACAAGAGAACGAGCGGAAAAAAAATATTAACAATTAGATTGATGAGTTGGTGCTTTGATTTACATAAAAATTGGCAATTTCGATACATAACGAACTGATAAAAATTTGAAATGAAAAGCAAGTTGTTTGAAGTCTTCATTCATTCAAAAAAATGCGTTAAACTCTCTGTCTCTATCCTATTCAGTGAGTGCAAATCTGTTATTGACATCAATAAGTATTATTTACGGTATAGACGATGATGAAAACAAGAATGACGAAAAAGGTTGAAGACAATTTTTGTATTTTTTTTTATTATTCTTTGATTGTGAATGGGGCTAAGGAGTGTTGTGGGTTTGGTGTTTAAGGGATAGTTTACCAACGACAGAAGTGCCTTCAACAAACAAAGTTATGGATATTTTTATCTTACAAGCAAGGTTTAGTCTTTTTGTCACTCATCTTGTTGAGGTGTATATGTATTTGTTGAGTTAATTGTATCAATGTTTCTATGACCGTATTAGTGCACTGATGTTGATATATTTTTATGTGTTTTAGTTTTTTATTTGTCAAACAAATTCTTATGTTTTGTTAGGGTTTATATTTGTTCTTTGTAGTGCGTAAATAGGGTTAGGGCTTCTGTTAGTTGCACGTATTCTTTGCAAGGAAATAATGTATAGTGTCCAAACTTGTATTGAAAGTATGTTGTTGACATATGGGTTAGGTTATAATGCAAGGTAGTTTTGTATATGTTAGGAATTGTTTTGGGACTTTAGAAATGTAGTTAAAATATTTTGTATAATAAGTTTTAGTTTGAGTAAGATATCCTCTTAACATATATTAGATTTTAACATAACAATTGTTAATATCGATAACCTGATTAACGAGTATATTTTTTGTATATTTATAGTGTGTAGTGTTATGTGGGGTAATAGTGCTTGAATGGTATATAAGTTTTAATAAAACAAGTTTGTTCCACCAAACCATTTCAGAAAAGTTTTAAATCAATCTATTCAAAAATTGAAACACCGATTCCAAGCTTTGATCATTGGCCACAAACGTGGAAAACCTGTTTTGATTTTAATTATGCTCTTTTCTTTTACTTGAAACACTGATTCGTAATCTAGTTTTTAAATGTTGGCCATTAAATACTATTTTCATATTACTTACGCCTTTTATTCATATATCAATGTATGATTTGATTTGTATTAATATTACAAGCTATTATTATATGCAACAAATATATCCAATTCAATGCCAGAAAAAAACAACATATAGATGTTGAAAATCATGGTTTTGGTACAGAAACAAAAAATCCTATCAAAAACTTTGTTCATTGAAAGAGTATATTTGAGCGTATAAATGTTACGAAAATGTTTTCATGTGTACAAGTGACCTGAAGAATACGAAGAAGAATTATTAAGAGGAAAAATATTGCACATAAAAATTGTTTAATATAAACTTTATTGCGGCTAAAAATTTATAAATAAATTAAAATAAATGAAGTAACATATATGTAACAATGCTACATAACTTTAAGTCATCATATAAGTCTATATTGTATAAGATAATTTTCAAATATAAATAATTATATCATTCAATCATATTATAACATGTTAGTTTGTTTATACTTATTAATATGTATTGTTTTTACATGCAATTAAAGTTCTAAAAATCGGATCACATTGATTAGTTCAAAATGATCAAACCACCACTCTTTAAGCAAAACGAAAACAGTTTATGAAAAAATTATTTTAACAATTGATATGATTTAAACCTAACTACTTATCCATTAAACGAAGTTTATTTTTATATTAGAACAATTAAAATTATATATTTAATAACTAATTATCCAAATTGTTTTAAATATTATTTTAAATATGTATTTAAATAATTCGGTTTGATTGCTAGTTGAACTGAATCACCACTAACCAAGTCGACGTCCCTTTAAAAGCATTACATGTAGGATTACTTTACATCTAGTATGTATTAATAGTTTTGATATTCTTAATAATAAACCTATTTTACATCTAGTGTACATTAATAGTTTTGATATTCTTAGTAATAAATCTACTTTACATCTAGTGTACATTCATGGTTTTGAGTATCCTTAATAACAAATCTATATTACATCTAGTCTATATTAATGGTTTTGATATATTCTTAGTAACAAATCATAATAAAAATTAATTTTGATGGTAACAAAATTAATGACATCCTAAAAAAAAAAAAGTAAGTTGCATAGAAGTATGTGTCCTATTCTTGTATGCCACGTTTAAACACATGGTAAGAATAGTTTTTCTATATAAGAAGCAAAACTCTTTCATGCATTGCATTCCTCCGTATCTTGGCTTGGAGAGAAAGTTGGATAGAAATGGAGAAAATTTTCGAAGTTGCAGTGAAGCTGATGCTTGTGATGATGATGGTGATGGTTTTGACTGCCATGCCATCTTTTGTTGAAGGTGCCAGACAAGAGTCTGCTTCTGCTCATGTGGGTCAGTGGCTATATTGTCCTTGCCCACAAGTACCTCTTTGTTGCCCTCCTCACAAAACTTAAGTGTTGTATGATTATCATCTGTAATAAGATTTTGGATTCCATGTCCAATCATTTTCTACCTGTGTTTAATAAGATTTCGGCAGATTAATGTGATTGAATCTTGCCTATTTTAAATAAGACATAGTAATCAAAGTTAAATCTTGCCTATTTTAATTTCTTGATTATGCACAATTTGATTGAAATCTTTTTACCTTGATTACGGAAATGTTGCCCAACCAATAAAAAGAATTGCATAGTGAATTTCCTCCTACATCTACACTGGAATATTAGTGATAGGCCGAAAGACTTATTCCCACCGATGGTTTGAAGTTTTGACAAAATGCCACAAGCCGATTGTTAAAAAACCAAACACCCACTTGGCAATTGTCTTATGTTATGAAATCCATTGGGGAGAAGGGTATAATGGTAAATTTAAATTATATTAAAAATTAGTTTAATATGTTTTGTTTAATTAAAAAGCGTTGTTAAATTTAAATGATGGGGCCAGTAATTAATAAATCTGAAATAGGTAAAGTAGTTTTTTATTTGACAAACAAATTCTTGGATTTTGTTAGGGTTTATATTTGTTTACTCTTTACATGAAAATAGTTTATAATGTCCAAACTTGTGTTAAAAATATGTTGTCGACGTATGCTTCAAATAATAATGTGAAGTAGTTTTGTATAAGTTAGGGTTTTTTTTGGGGTTTCGGAAATATAGTTAAAATATTTTGTATAATAAAGGTTTTGGTTTGAATAAGACATCTTCTTAATGTATGTTAGGTTTTAATATAACAATTGTTAGTGCTGTGTATTGGAAACTTATTAGGATATTGTTATGAATTGTGTACTTTTTATACATTAAATGTATAAATGTGTTTATACATTGTTGAAATACTGTGTGTTGGCTCCATTTAGATTCTTTGCACTGTTTATATTGAATGACAAACGTGGATTCCATTATGTGTAGCATATAATGCTATTGGCAGGGATGGCCCTACATATGGGCCAAGGGAGGCCATGGGCCCCTCCGAATTTTTTTATTAATTTTTCTTAATTTAAAGGTTTACATTTAGACTTTCTGATTTTTCCTAAATTTTTAGCCTTGAAGAAGTCTTTGAGTTTAACCTTGCTTTTATAAAATTTAAGCCCAAATACTAATCTTATATCTCTATTTAAAAAAAAAAATGCCAACTTTAGTAGCAAAATGAGATGAAACAAGCTTTTTTAATAGCAAAATATTGGCTTTCTTTATTGTAAAATGACAAATTTTTAATTTTAATAAAAGTTTTTAACTTTGTAGAGAGAAAAAGGGTCTCAAACATTGTTCACTATATTTCAATATTGAAGTCCAGGTAAGTTTCTACACAAATTTATTTTTATTTTTTTAGAAAAATATTTATTCAATATTTAGAGTTTCAATTTTTATTTTATCAATAAAGGTAATTTTTTATAATCCCTCAAATCGAAGCATGATAATGTTTAATATTTATTTATTTGCAAGTGGTGAAATCAAGATTGAACAAGGTTTAAATCAAGAAATGGGATTGAAGCAATCAAGGAGATACTTGTTGGAGTTCTCATTATAGTAAGCTAATTAATTTGATGCACTTATTTTTTTTAGTGATTGATATTCGTCACCATATTGGGGAAAATAACACTAATTATCCACAAAGAGACAAAACAATTGATTTATTAAATATTATGAATCGTTTGAATTTGTCTTTGTATTGCATCTTATGAGAAAAATTCTAAGAATTACATATCAGCTATCACAAGCTTTACAAAGGAAGGATTAAAATATTTTGAATCCTATGAATCTTGTTAAAATCTTAGAACATCATTTACAAAAAATGAGAGAACAAGATCGAAAAATTTTGTTAGCTGAGATTTCTACAATTTGCGTTGAATATGATATAAAGATATTGAATATGGATAATATGTATGTCGCTTAAGAGAGATCACGAAGTAAAAGTGAAGGAATGACTAATTTTCATTACTATCTAGTTGACTTGTTTTATTCAATGATTGACATACTACTTCAAGAACCTAATAATTGTTTTGATGAAGCGAATACATATTTGCTTTTGTGTATAACATGTCTTAATCATAGAGACTCATTTGCTGCATTTCATAAGAGTAAATTAATTCGTCTTGCAAAATTTTATCAAAATTTTATTCATATTATTTTTCTACAATTGCTTTGATCAAACGTAAAGGCTAACTTGAGAACTTTTTCACTGATATGCATTTGAAAAAACTTTGATGGAGTAGTAGAAACTAGAGATTTGATTGAAAAGATGGTTGTTAAAAGAAAACATATTATCTTTCTCTTGGTGCATTTGTTAGTCAAATTATTCTTAATCTTATCAGTTGTTATAGCGACAATGGAAAGAGCTATGTATGTGATGAATACTGTAATACCCCGCCTGCTATATATTACTGTAGATCATTTTTTTTTTTTATATATATATCCCTAATATATAGCAGTAGGTACTACTCTGACTGCTTACTGAAAAATATGCGAAAACTGGTTTATAAATCTGTGGTGGGGAACTAAAACCCACTGTACAGTATCCTGAAATAAAACTCATGTTTATAAAATAATAATAATACCTGAAAACATAAAAGATACTGTATAATCCGAATGCATGAGCAATCTAAAGCATGCGAGCCACAAATATGCTATCTGCTGAAACTAACATATACATACATATATAACTGAAACTCAGGTGAAAACCCGCTCAAGCCATATCCCACACACCAGCCATCTCATGCTCCAAGCTCAACTCCCCAAAACACCAACCTGTAAAAAGAAACCACGGGGAATGAGTGACAAGTCACTCAGTAAGCATCTCCTACCTCTACCCTCGGGTAGGCTCTAGACTAAGCTGCTGTTGACTAACTGCTATCTCGACGAACTTAATTAAGTTCCTGATAGCCTAATAGCTTCTTATAATCCTCTGTTTTTCTTAATGATTCTTGCGTTCTGATAAAATTAGCTGAATTCTTTTATTTCTTTATTTCTGACGTATATCGTGCAATTAAATCTTTCTTTATTTCTTATCTTACATGATTATGGTCTTATTGTCTGTATGTTCTGTCATGTCATGTACTAAGTGTCATGGTATGCTGAAATCATGCTATTTGCCCTTGGGCCTATTTACTGAAAACATGTTTCTAAAAACTGTTGTTAGGATCTACAGATCCAAAACACTGAAAAGCTGAGTAAAACTGTTTCTGAAATCTCTTTATCTGAAGATACCTGTTATGCTGATCAGACTGATGAAAACAAGGATTCAACATCCTAACCAAGTGGACTAAACCATACCAGCGAAATGCCAATAAGCTAAAATATCTTACCATACCAGTCCTTGGACCAGTAAGCTGAAATCTAACCAATCTGACCGAAGTTAGAAAGCTGAAAACTCACAGATGCCCTCTCGAATTCACCCTAAAATATTAACTCGAATGTCAAGCCCTGAATGTTGAAAACTGATGCAAGTGGATCACTTTATCCCTTTTCTGAAAACACTGTTTAACATGCTATGCTGAATGATGCTATTCATGCATGTTATCTTTTCAATTTTCTTTTTTTTTTCTGATTACAGCTTATCTTACTGTTGTATTGTTTTTGTTCTGTATTTGTTACTGTTTTTCTATTTTCTGTTCTCTCTCTGTTTCTGTTCTGTTTCTGTTTCTGATTCTATTTATGTTTCTGTCTTTATTTCTGTTTTCTAATCGTAATCTATCACTAGATTACGCTACTTAAGTCTGGTGATGAGTTTCTTGTTCTATTGGGAGATTAAAGCATGATTCTGGAAAATATATTATTCTTCTTTTCTTTTCTTTTCTTTTCTTTTCTTTTCTTTTCTTTTCTTTTCTTTTCTTCTTTTCTTGTTATTGAAATTCTACTTATTTTCTTTATTTTTCCCATTTTACTAAGGTGCACGGGCGTGTACTATCGGACGCATGGGCATGCATGCAAGTGCACGGGCCGTGAGCCGGTTGTGTAGCCCAACCGTGCAAAACTCTGGAATTCTGACTAAAATCTCACACTTGGCTTATGCACAACCGTGACCCTCAGGCGCACAGGCGTGACTCCCTCACAAAAGCTGGTCGTGCATTCCTCACATACACGATCATGACCTTACCCAAAACCAGAATGCACAGGTGTACGTGCACGAACGCACGGGCATGCATCCAGCCCTATTTTGACACCCACAATCAAAGTCCGTAAGATCACACCAAAACTCAACCCAAAACTCACCATATTTCAAAATAAACATATACTAGCATGCAACATACACTGCTAATAAGTTACAAACATGCATCAATCACTGAAAACACCAAACCAAGGAAACACAAATCCAAGGAAAATGGGAAAAGGTAAGGGAATACTTACCTGGAGCTGCTAAGCTCTTCTATCTCTCTATCCTCGGCTGAATCTTGGCTGCTAAAGCTAACTAATCTCTCCCTCAAAAAGATAGGGTTTCCTGGAGAGAAAAGTAAAGGAAAAGCTAACTGAAACGGGTGGAGGAAAAACATTGGTTTATATACCAGCAGGCATGCACAGGCGTACAACAAACATGCACGGACGTGCATGGCAAGAAAAGGACGCACGGGCGTGCACACAAGAACGCACGATCGTGCTCCTTCCACAAGCTGCATATAAAGCCAACAAAAGACCATTCTACCATCTTATCTCACTGAAACAGATTTCTAACTGAGAAGTTTCTCTCCTAACCCCGATTCAAGGCCTAAAAAGACCAATCTAACCACGGGCTATTACAAATACTATCACAAGTTCATTATATAATCGAATGAGGAATGAGTTATTGAATGATTGTTTAGTAATTTATATTAAGAGAGATATATTTGCAAGTATTAATAACGAAAACATTATGCAATAATTTTAGAAAATCAAGCGTAGAAAATTGATTTCAAACAAGCTACATATGAAGGTTTAGGTTTATGAAACTTATGTTAAGAAATTGATTTCAAACAAGCTAAGTGTTAAATATAACAAATGTATATTTGTGAGGTACTAGAAGGAAACTAAAGGTTATAATTTCTCTCATTCGAATGAGCAACAAGTTTTTATTTCTTAGACTGGTGTTTTTTGGAAAAAGAATATATTCTCAAAAAGATTAGTGGAAGAAAAATAAAGTTTAATACATTTCTTAAACCACAAATGATCACAAATAGACAATGTGTTACCTCAAATGGTTGATCATCAGAGTATACCATAACTGCATAGGTCTAGTAGAGTATGTCATGAGCCTGAGAGATTTGGTTTTCTTATAACTTAATATAGTGATGTACTGGTCATCTTTAATGATGAACCAAAGACTTATATTAAGGTTATGACAGATTTAGACTTTGAAATATGACTTGAGGTTATGAAATCTAAGATAGACTCAATATACCAAAACCAAGTATAAATTTTGTTGAATAAACTTGAAATGATGAACTCTGTAAGGTACAAACGGGCTTTCAAAAAGAAAACTGACATAAAAGGTAACATACAGACTTATAAGGCACCACTAGTTGCTAAAAGTTTCTTTCAAAAGTATGGATTGACTATGATGAAAACTTTTTGTCGGTTGTGATGTTAAATTCTATTCAGATTATACTTATTATAGTGATATATTATAACTATAAAATCTAGCCAATGGATGTCAAGACTTCCTTTTTGAATGGTAACCTTGTGGAGGATATGTTTATGACACAACACAATGGTTTTATTCTTGATGGACAAATAGACAAAGTATGTAAACTGCAAAAGTCCATTTATGAACTGAAGCAAACTTCAAAGAGCTAGAACATTTGTTTTGATGAAGCTAATCAAGAATTCAAATTCATCGAAAATGAAAATAAGTCATGTCTGTACAAAAAGGTCAATGGAAGTGGTGTTTCATTTCTAATATTTTATGTCAATAACATCTTGATTATTAGAAATGATATTCCTCACTAATGAACTATTACAGGTTGGTTATCCAAATATTTCTCCATGAAGGACTTAAGAGAAGTAGCATACATTTTTAATATTAAAATCTATCATGATAGACCATGTAAACTGCTTGGAATAAGTCAGAGCACATATGTAGATAAGGTGTTAAAGAGATTTAACATGAATGAGTCAAATAAAATGTTGTTTCCCATGACTTAGAGTGTATATCTCTCTAAAGAGATGTGTCTTAAAATATAAGATGAGAGAGAGAAGATGAGTTAGATTATATATGCTTCAGTAATTGGATCTATCATATATGTTATGGTATGTATAAGGATTGATGTCTCATACTTTTCAAGAAAAATGCCACCTTCAATATGGTAGAGAATCCATTGTTTCAATTCTACAATAGTGTGTGACACCCACAATTTGAGAAAATCAATTGAAAGCAAGCAAAAGCCAATTGTGAGTGGGTAGTAAAAGCAGAGGCAGCAAAGCTAAAGAAAGAATTCAAACATTAGAATCAATTAATTTTTACAACTGACTTGTGAAATCCAATACACAAAATCTAGAATATATGGTGTTAACTACGCGCTAAGTAGACACATGGTAGTCGAACTGAACGTTACAAAAACGCATTATCAACTTCATCCATGTGTATTCCTCTGTATGGGTGTAAACATCGGTCCTGTGTTGTACAATTGCTATATGGAATGGAAAATCGAAAATAAGGTAAATATACAATAATGGTAATTTATTCACTTTGTACATTTAATTTTTCTTCTATTACCTATTAAATTTTTAAGTTACCTTTTTTCAAGTATTTTTAATCACGATTGATAATGGTTTTGCCAATTACAAATGCATGAACTCGTACGAGATGAATAGAACTTGCTTGATGGTGCAATGGTGGGTAGTCAACTATTTCATGTTAGGTGCACAATTCATATCATCA
This sequence comes from Anacardium occidentale, assembly GCA_026122585.1. Taxonomy (NCBI): domain Eukaryota; kingdom Viridiplantae; phylum Streptophyta; class Magnoliopsida; order Sapindales; family Anacardiaceae; genus Anacardium; species Anacardium occidentale. The sequence goes on from JAJEJH010000254.1 coordinate 191,121, forward strand.
ACCTTCTTGTATAGGATGTCTGAGTCAAATTAGAGATATTATTGATAATGTTAGAGATTGTGTCAAACATATTAAGACAAGCAAGGCTCGACAAATGGAATTTGTAAAAATTTGTAAAATATGTGATGTGAAAGAGAAGAAGTTAATTCTAAACTATGCTATAAGGTGGAATAGTGCATACAAAATGTTAAATGTGCACTTTCATACAGAGAAGTATTTCCAAGGTATGGTTGCAATAACCGGGTGTTAATGTAATCTAAATCTCTCGCAATCAATGGAATAAAGTTGAATACATTTGCTAGTTTTTGACCATTTTTAATAAGGTCACAAGTATTATGTTCAGATCAACATGTCCTATAGCTAATTTATACTTCATAGAGGTCTTCAGGATAAGGTGACTATCAAATGAAAGAGAGTTTGATGAGGATCTAGACATCACATCAATGGTTGCCTAGATAAACATTAAATTCAAGAAGTATTAGGGAGAAGTAAATTTTTTAATGTGCATTGCTAGCATCCTAGATCCCAGGTATGTAATACTAATAATAACTTCTAATGTTTTGTAATTAGTCTTTATTTCTTTGATATTATACAATCTTTTGTAGGTGCAAATTTGAGTATATTCAGCATACATTCCCCATCCTTTATAGAGACTACCAAGCGGTATAAGAAATAGAAGGTATCCAACAAGCACTTCAAAAATTATTTAACAAATACCAGGGCATTCTTTGTCAAGAAAATCCAACAAGCACATCATCACAAACATTTGGTATAACATCTTCTTCTTGTTGTAGTTACTTAATATATGTTATCAAGTTTTTCAGGAATACTAATTATTTTTTTTATTACAATTACAACAAAAAAGAAGCAGGTTAATGTCATAGTTAGATGAAAAGAAGAAAACATCTTCATCATAGATCAAATGGAAGAATGTCCTTTGAACTAGAAAGGCTCCAACAACTAAGAAAAATGAATTGTAATTGTACCTCTATGACACTCTTAAAATAGTCCATGCTAACGAGCAGAATGAATTTAATGTCTTAAATTGGTGGTGTGCAAATCAAAATAAATATCCCCTGCTCTCATGAATGGTGACTGAAGCTCTAGCTTTTCCAATATCCACTTTGGCTTTGGAAAGTACTTTCAATACAGGTGTTAGAGTGATTGACTAATACAAGGCTTTCTATCACCTGAAACTGTAAGCATGCTCTTGTATGGAGGATATTGGGTCTGAAATTGGCATCAGATTCCAAAACCCATTAAAGTGTGTACAAAATTAATATCATTTCTTTGATTTCATATACGTCTAAATACATTGCTAACTTTCATAATTTTAGTCATTAATGCAAGTGGAATCTAAAATTGATGTGTTATTCTTGCTATAATGAAAATATACTGCAACACATAAGCTAGGTATTGCTGGTGTTTTGATTTTAAAGTTGGATTGGTATTTGTTGATAGATTGCTAGTTTTTTATGATGGATTACCATTGGTTTGGTTTTTGTTTGATTGATTTGGATTTTGTTGATGGATTGGTTTGGTATTTGATGGATTGGTTTGTTGTTGGAATAAGGTTGGTGTGGTTCTTGGTTTGTAGTTTTTAAGTTTTAAAATTTGTAATCTCATTCTCATTAAAGTTTACTTCTTCTTTTTTTAGAGATATTGATGTGAAATATACTGATTATTCTTGTCTGGATTTTAAACTTGAACTCATTCCGAATTATGAATATTGTAATTGTAAATTTCAATATTGTAATGTAATTAATTATATTTTGCATTATCAATTTAAATCTAAAGTAGAAACTAATCTCCTAGATTTGAATAGTTTTTGTTATAAATTTGCTTTGCTCTGGTTTATTGGCTTTGCTTTTGTTCTGAATTATTAATTATCAATAATGTTGTAATGTAATTATATGCTCTTGTTTATTGCGTTTGAATTATCAATTTTATTTTGAACTATCAGTATATTACTTTTTTATTTTGATTTTAGAAAGAAAGCAAACAGTTTTATTAATACATTACATAATTTGCATTCATTTTTAAAGAAGAATCATTAGATCGTTAATACTTTGATATTATTAGTCTATTCATTTACATTTGTTAGTAAACCATTATTAACAAATGTAAATGAATTCCTAACCCTAGCAAATCGTCCAGCATTTTGACGTTACAAGTGAAGTAGAATTTTCAGCTTCAGGTAAACCAGACATGTGTGTTCGGTCAAACACGAACATGTTTGATCCTAATGTATAGTAACGAGATGAACTCGAATGAATTTCAATAGTCATGAACTCAAACCTAAATTTTCCATCCACCAAGTTCATCAAACCTAAATGAATACAAACATTTATTTTTTCACACGAACTGGAACTCAAAAGCAAACTTTTCTTATTTCGAGTTCATGTTATGTCGTATCCAGCACATATTGATTCTATCTAACACAAAGTAGCATTCTCATGTGTCCACAAGGGTTTCTTGGCATCTCTATATGGAAAAACAGGAGTCTTGGTACCTCGTGAGAAATTATGGAGTATCAAAATTTGAGTTCCCACATAGGTGGAGCCACCAAACATTGATAAGACACAAAAATGTGTATAAACCAATTTTTGATCCTAGGATTCCATTAAGATCCCATTCTAGTTTTTTTCTTGTTTATGTTGTAGATCATTAAATCAGGTCTATAAAGATCTTTTCAAATTGAACCTTTAAAATAATTAGATAGCGTATGAGAAAGAAACAAACGTTAACCTGTGACTTTCCACAAAAATCATGAATATTCTCAACAACAAGAGCTTGTCTATTTGTATAAGTGGCAAGCATAACAAAACGAAATCATCCTTGTCATCCAATAACAAGAAGAAGAACATATTACATGAAATGTAAGGATTACACGTGGAATGTTCTTGCTCTGTGCATGATGAAAAGTAGAGAAGAGTAGTAGAGATAAGGAAAAAAAATGTTATTGGAAGAGTTGCCTTCAATGTCGGTGTATTTCTTCTAATTGTATAACCAAAAAATGTTAGTCTTGTCTCAATTTTATATTAAAATGCTAATTTTTTTGTATTATAAATATATAAATCCATCCAATCATGTAAGTGTTGGTCACAAGTTTTAATATTTATCGACAAAACACTATACATCTATGTACACAGACATACACATACGCGGGTGTGTGTTTCAAGTCAATCTATTAAAAGGATGAACCTTTATTATCGGCTTAATCTAAAAAAGATTATTAATTTTATTGTAAAATATGTAACTTATTAAGAACTGAAATTTACATAATTTTATCATGAAGTAAGCTGAGGCATGTCGGAGGCGCCCTTTTTTTAGCCCAACCCGTAGTGGCAGGACCTGTGAAAAAATGGACTGTGCCAGACTCGGGCTTCACGGCCCAGACTCTGGGCTTGACGGATCATGTTTGGGCCGTGAAAGTTAACCCGTTAACCAGTACAATACAATCCAAAACTGTAGCATATAAAAATAATGGCCGAATGACTCACTCCCACCCAAGGTTTCCTTAACTAACAAGGCCCACCAAGAAGTTTTAAAAAGCCAAACCATCCTTCTTCTAAATGTTTTAACATTTCATTAAAAAGACCCAAACACCCTTTATAAAAATAAATAATATTAAAATTACATTTAATATAAAATATTAATTAAATATATAAAAAATTAATTAAATATTTATTTAAACAATTTATTAATATTATTTATTTTTATTAAGGATATTTTTGTTTTTTCAAAAAACAAGAGTAGTAGTTGGTTTTTTTAAAACTTTTTAACAGGATTTTGTCATTTTAAAAAACCTCGTGTGGGAATTAGTAGTTTGGCCTAGTTTTGATATATTTTTATAATAAATCATAATACAGATTAATTTTGATGATGACAAAATTAATGACATCCCAAATAAAGAAAAGTAAGTTGCATAGTAATATGTGTCCTATTCATTGTATGCCATGTTTAAACACATGTATAGAGGAGTTTTTCTACATAAGAGCAAACCTCTTTAACGCATTGCATTCCTGTGTAACTTCGCTTGGAGAGAAAGTTGAATAGAAATGGAGAAAATTTTCAAAGTGGCAGTGAAGCTGATGCTTGTGATGATAATGGTGATGGTTTTGACTGCCATGCCATCTTTTGTTGAAGGTGCTCGACAACAGTCTGCTTCTGCTCATGTGGATCAATTTTGTCCTTGCCCGAAATTACCTCTTTGTTGCTCTCCTAATCCTAATAAAATTTAACTGTTGTTTGGTTTGCATCTTCAATAAAGATTTTGGATTCTATGTCCAATCTTTTTCTACCATTTTGTCTTATAAATAAGATATTATTATGTTTGTAGTTTCTTCTTCTTCTTCTTCTTCTTTTATTTTTTTTTGGTTTTATAAGATTTCGGCAGATTAATTTGATTGAATCTTGCCTATTTTAGATAAGATATTGCACTGAGAGTTAAATGTTGCCTATTTTAATTTCTTGATTATGCACAATTTGATTGAAATCTTTTTACCTTTTATTCATATAATTTGCTACATATGCATTAATTCGTTAACCGATAAAATAATTGCATATTAATTTCCTCCTACATCTATACTTGAATATTATTATTCTCCCCCATGGTTTGATGTTTTGACGAAATGTCACCTGATGTTTTTTAAATTGTATTAAAAAAAAATAGTTTAATACGTTTTGTTTAACAGAAAAGCGTTTTTAAATTTAAACGACGGGGCTAGTAATTAACGAATCTGAAGTGGGCAATGAAAAAATCTGAAAATTAAAAAATTTTGGACGCATATGTGAGAGAAATGTGACACACAAAATCTGTTTCGGAAAATCAAAATAAAAATCGTGACAATTAGTTGGCATTCATTGACGTGGTTCAACAAGAGAACGAGCAGAAAAAAAATATTAACAATTAGATTGATGAGTTGGTGCTTTGATTTACATAAAAATTGGCAATTTCGATACATAACGGACTGATAAAAATGTTGAAATGAAAAGCAAGTTGTTTGAAGTTTTCATTCATTCAAAAAAACGCGTTAAACTCTCTGTATTTATCCTATTCAGTGAGTGCAAATATGTTATTGACATTAATAAGTATTATTGACGGTGTAGACGATGATGAAAACAAGAATAATGAAAAAGGTTGAAGATAATTTTTGTATTTTTTTTTATTATTCTTTGATTGTGAATGAGGCTAAGGAGTGTCGTGGGTTTGGTGTTTAAGGGATAGTTTACCAACGACAGAAGTGCCTTCAACAAACAAAGTTATAGATATTTTTATCTTGCAAGCAAAGTTTAGTTTTTTTGTCACTTATCTTGTTGAGGTGTCTATGTATTTGTTGAGTTAATTGTATCAATGTTCCTATGATCGTATTAGTGTATTGACGTTGATATGTTTTCATGTGTTTTAATTTTTTATTTGTCAAACAAATTCTTATGTTTTGTTAGGGTTTATATTTGTTTGTTGTAGTTCGTAAATAGGGTTAGGGCTTCTGTTAATTGCACGTATTCTTTGCAAGGAAATAATGTATAGTGTCCAAACTTGTATCGAAATTATGTTGTTGACATATGGGTTAGGTTATAATGCAAGGTAGTTTTGTATATGTTAGGAATTGTTTTGGGGCTTTAGAAATGTAGTTAAAATATTTTGTATAATAAGTTTTAGTTTGAGTAAAATATCCTCCTAACATATTATAGATTTTAACATAACAATTGTTAATATCGATAACCTGATTAAGGAGTATATTTTTTGTATATTTATAGTGTGTAGTGTTATGTGGGGTATTAGTGCTTGAATAGTATATAGGTTTTAATAAAACAAGTCTGTTCCACCAAATCATTTCGGAAAAGTTTTAAATCAATCTATTCAAAAATTGAAACACCCATTCCAAGCTTTGATCATTGGCCACAAACGTGGAAAACCTGTTTTGATTTTAATTACGCTCTTTTCTTTTACTTGAAACACCGATTCCTAATCTAGTTATTAAATGTTGGCCATTAAATACTATTTTCATATTACTTGTGCCCTTTATTCATATATCAATGTATGATTTGATTTGTATTAATATTACAAGCTATTATTATATGCAACAAATATATCCAATTCAATGCCAGAAAAAAAAGAAAAAGTTAGTGCACAATAAAAACAACATATAGATGTTGAAAATCATGGTTTTGGTACAGAAACAAAAAATCCTATCAAAAATTTTGTTCATTGAAAGAGTATATTTGAGCGTATAGATGTTACGAAAATGTTTTCATGTGTACAAATGACCTGAAGAATACGAGGAAGAATTATTAAGAAGAAAAATATTGCACATAAATATTGTTTAATATAAACTTTATTGCGGCTAGAAATTTATAAATAAATTAAAATAAATGTAGTAACATATATGTAACAATGCTACATAACTTTAAGTCATCATATAAGTCTATATTGTATAAGATAATTTTCAAATATAAATTATTATATCATTCAATGTTATTATAACATGTTAGTTTGTTTATACTTATTAATATGTATTGTTTTTACATGCAATTAAAGTTCTAAAAATCAGATCGCATTGATTAGTTCGAAATGATCAAACCACCACTCTTTAAGCAAAACGAAAAAAGTTTACGAAAAAATTGTTTTAGCAATTGATAGGATTTAAACCTAACTACTTATCCATTAAACTAAGTTTATTTTTATATTAGAACAATTAAAATTATATATTTAATAATTAATTATCCAAATTGTTTTAAATATTATTTTAAATATGTATTTAAACAATTCGGTTTGATTGCTAGTTGAACTGAATCACCACTAACCAAGTTGACATCCCTTTAAAAGCATTACATGTAGGATTACTTTACATCTAGTATGTATTAATAGTTTTGATATTCTTAATAATAAACCTATTTTACAGCTAGTGTACATTAATAGTTTTGATATTCTTAGTAATAAATCTACTTTACATCTAGTGTACATTCATGGTTTTGGGTATCCTTAGTAACAAATCTATATTACATCTAGTCTATATTAATGGTTTTGATATATTCTTAGTAATAAATCATAATAAAAATTAATTTTGATGGTAACAAAATTAACGACATCCTAAAAAAAAAAAAAAAAAGTTCCATAGAAGTATGTGTCCTATTCTTGTATGGCACGTTTAAACACATGGTAAGAATAGTTTTTCTATATAAGAAGCAAAACTCTTTCATGCATTGCACTCCTCCGTATCTTGGCCTGGAGAGAAAGTTGGATAGAAATGGAGAAAATTTTCGAAGTTGCAGTGAAGCTGATGCTTGTGATGATGATGGTGATGGTTTTGACTGCCATGCCATCTTTTGTTGAAGGTGCTCGACAACAGTCTGCTTCTGCTCATGTGGGTCAATGGCTACATTGTCCTTGCCACCAAGGACCTTTTTGTTGCCCTCCTCACAAAACTTAAGTGTTGTATGATTATCATCTGTAATAAGATTTTGGATTCCATGTCCAATCTTTTTCTACCTGTGTTTAACAAGATTTCGGCAGATTAATGTGATTGAATCTTGCCTATTTTAAATAAGACATAGTAATCAAAGTTAAATCTTGCCTATTTTAATTTCTTGATTATGCACAATTTGATTGAAATCTTTTTACCTTGATTACGGAAATGTTGCCCAACCAATAAAAAGAATTGCATATTGAATTTCCTCCCACATCTACACTGGAATATTAGTGATAGGCCGAAAGACTTAGTCCCACCGATGGTTTGAAGTTTTGACAAAATGCCACAAGCCGATTGTTAAAAAACCAAACACCCACTTGGCAATTGTTTTATGTTAATGAAATGGCCAAAGGACATTTTCCCACCCATAGTTTGAGGCGGGGACAAAGTCCCACCCACTGAGTTTTAAAAGCCCAGAGTCCCACCCTTCATCCAATTTTCATCCAATTTCATTAACCTATTTTATGAAATGACAAAACTACCCTTATTAATAAAAATTTATAATAAAAATAAAAATAATATTTAAATATATTAAAAATTATAAAAAAATTTAAAAAATTTTATAAAATTATAAAAAATAATTTAAATTAAAAAAATTAAAAGCCAGCCACCGCCGTCGCACCGGCGGCGATGGCCGCATCAAATGGTATCAGGTAGCCGTTCCGGCCACTTAGTTCCAAGGGAGGCCAGATCCGACCTCCCGAATCGACGGAGAAGGCCAGATCTGGCCACTTCCGCCAAAAACCTTGGTCGGAAACGACCGTTGGGGCCAAAGCCGGCCATCTCCAGCCGTTTCCTGCCTTTTTCTTGGCCGGAGGAGGCCAGATTTGGTCGCCTCCGCCAAAAGAGGAGGCGGCCGGATCTGGCCTCCCTTGGAACCAGATGGTCGGAACGGCCACCTGGTGCAATTTGATGCGGCCATCATCGCTGGCGCGGCGACAGTGACTGGCTTTTAATTTTTTAAATTTAAATTATTTTTTATAATTTTATAAAATTTTTAAAATTTTTTTAAAATTTTTAATATATTTTTATATATATTTAAATATTATTTTATATTTTTATAAATTTTAACTCTAAAATGACAAATTTGCCTCTTGACTTACTGTTGACTGTTAGATTTAACAGTAATTGGGTGGCATTTCGGGTTTTCTAAACTCAGCGAGTGGGACTTTGTCCCCGCCTCAAACTATGGGTGGGAAAATGTCCTTTGGCCTAATGAAATCCATTGGGGGGAAGGGTATAATGGTAAATTTAAATTATATTAAAAATTAGTTTAATATGTTTTGTTTAATTAAAAAGCGTTTTTAAATTTAAATGATGGGGCCAGTAATTAATAAATCTGAAATAGGTAAAGTAGTTTTTTATTTGACAAACAAATTCTTAGATTTTGTTAGGGTTTATATTTGTTCACTCTTTACATGAAAATAGTTTATAATGTCCAAACTTGTGTTAAAAATATGTTGTCGATGTATGCTTCAAATAATAATGTAAAGTAGTTTTGTATATGTTAGGGTTTTTTTGGGGGCTTCTCGGAAATATAGTTAAAATATTTTGTATGATATAGGTTTTGGTTTGAATAGGGCATCTTCTTAATGTATGTTAGGTTTTAATATAACAATTGTTAGTGCTGTGTATTGGAAACTTATTAGGATATTGTTATGAATTGTGTACTTTTTATACATTAAATATATAAATGTGTTTATACATTGTTGAAATACTGTGTGTTGGCTCCATTTAGATTGTTTGCACTGTTTATATTGAATGGCAAACATGGATACTTACTGTTTACATTATGTGTAGCTTATAATGCTATTGGCAGGGATGGCCCTACGTATGGGCCAAGGGAGGCCATGTGCCCCTCCGAATTTTTTTATCAATTTTTCTTAATTTAAAGGTTTACATTTAGACTTTTTGATTTTTCTTAAATTTTTAGCCTTGAAAAAGTCTTTGAGTTTAACCTTGCTTTTGTAAAATTTAAGCCCAAATACTGATCTTATATCTCTATTAAAAAAAAATGCCAACTTTAGTAGCAAAATGAGATGAAACAAGCTTTTTTAATAGCAAAATATTGGTTTTTTTTACTGTGAAAGGACAAATTTTTTATTTTAACAAAAGTTTTTAGCTTTGTGAAAAAAAAATGGTCTCAAACTTTGTTCATTATATTTCAATATTGAAGTTCAGGTAAGTTTCTACACAAATTTATTTTTATTTTTTTAGAAAAATATTTATTCAATATTTAGAGTTTCAATTTTTATTTTATCAATAAAGCTAATTTTTTCTAATCCCACAAATCGAAGAATGATAATGTTTAATATTTATTTCTTTGCAAGTGGTGAAATCAAGATTGAACAAGGTTTAAATCAAGAAATGGGGTTGAAGCAATCAAGGAGATACTTGTTGGAGTTCTCATTATAGTAAGCTAATTAATTTGATGCACTAATTTTTTTTAGTGATTGATGTTCTTCAGCATATCGGGGAAAATGACACTAATTATCCACAAAGAGACAAAGCAATTGATTTATTAAATATTATGAATCGTTTGAATTTGTCTTTGTATTGCATATGAGTTGTCACAAGCTTTACAAAGGATCAAGATATTTTGAATCCTATGAATCTTATTAAAATCTCAGAACATCATTTACAAAAAATGAGAGAAAAAGATTGAAAAACTTTGTTAGCTGAGATTTCTACAATTTGCATTGAATATGATATAAATATATTGAATATGGATAATATGTATGTCGCTCAAGAGAGATCACGAAGTAAAAGTGAAGAAATGACTAATTTTCATTACTATCTAGTTGACTTGTTTTATTCAATGATTGACATACAACTTCAAGAACCTAATAATTGTTTTGATGAAGTGAATACATATTTGCTTTTGTGTATAACATGTCTCAATCATAAAGACTCATTTGTTGCATTTCATAAGAGTAAAATGATTCGTCTTGGAAAATTTTATCAAAATTTTTTCCATATTACTTTCCTACAATTAATTTGATTAAACTTAAAGGCTAACTTGAGAACTTTTTCACTGATATGCATTTGTAAAAGCTTTGATGGAGTAGTAGGAACTGGAGATTTCATTAAAAAGATGGTTGCTAAAAGAAAATATATTATTTTTCTCTTGGTATATTTGTTAGTCAAATTATTCTTAATCTTGTCAGTTGCTACAACGGCAATGGAAAGAGCTCTTTATATGATGAATACTATCATAAGTTCATTATATAATCGAATGAGGGATGAGTTATTGAATGATTGTTTAGTAATTTATATTGAGAGAGATATATTTGCAAGTATTAATAATGAAAACATTATGCAATAATTTTAGAAAATCAAGCATAGAAAATGATTGTTGTAATAAACTTAGTTATGATAATTTGTTGAGTTTTGCAATAATATTATTTACTTATAAATATTTTTATATTATATTTATTTCTTTTTTAAAGATGATACAAATTTATTTTATGTATAAACTTTTAATTGGATCCCCTGATATAATTTCTATGGCTATCACTAGCTATTAGGTTGTAAAACATTGATATTACTTGCACTGTTTATATTGAATGGAAAACATATGTAATGACATATCTAAAAAATTATAATAAGTATATAAAATAAACAAAACCGACTTTTAATTTTCTCCTATATCTTAAATGAATCGATCAACCATTAAATGTAATATATGAATGAAAGATATTTATTTTTCAGGAATTTACAGTGACAAAAGAATTAACTTATCGATAATATTTTTATCAAAGTTATATATGTAACAACCCAATGGTAGAATTTGTCCTTTTAGGCTTTGAATCAAGGGTAAAAATGATTTTTTTTTTTTTATATAAAGTAGATTTGAGAGGGTTCATAGGTAGAAGAGTTATTTAAAAGTCATTTGTGGCTTATACATGGGTATTCTTAGGAGAATATTCTACGTATGACATGAAAAAAAAGAAAATTGGGATTTTCATGGCAGACACAACCGTCTGTCGTGTCATTCAACCATATATACGCTTTTTACTTTTAGTTGCACAGCTCCCAACTTTCATCTTCTTTTTTCCTTTCCTTTTTCCAGCAAACCCTAGATCAAAGAATGTCTAACCAATAGCTCAACTTCCGATTAAAGATCCAAAGATTCATAGAGATAGAGAGCAAGCTTCCATGGTAAGAGGTAAGCATGTTTTTTCTGGTTTAAGATCCCCTCAAGTGTTTACTGCATGTTGAGATAGAGATAGAGAGCAAGCTTCCAGTATGTTTTGATGATGAAATGATGCCTTGGATGATGATTGATAGGTTATTATGAAATGTTTTGGTATTTATATGTTTGAGTGCATATCAATGAGAAATGTGAGATATTTGACATGATTTCTGATGAATAGATGGAATGAGTACGCTTATTAGCTGATGTATTTGATATATGAAGGCTTAATTAAATTGAATTAAGGATGTTTGGATTTTTGAGTTTTCAGACGCTATCTACAGAAATTGAGTAGAGCACACGACTGTGTGTCCGTGGGTACATGCTCGTGTGGCCTCATTTTTGTATGAGCACGACATTGCATGGCACCCGTGTGTGCCTGAAAACCCAGACACATGTCTGTGTGTTTATTCTCAATTTTACATGTTTGTGTAAGTAGGACACATGAATGCTGGATGACAACCATACGCCCATGTAAGTGTGAGATACGACATTGTGCCTTGAATACATGCTCGTGTGTTCACACCACACGACTGTGTGATTAGTTAAAGTTTCGTACATTCATTTCAAAAACTAGTATTATCGAGAACAAGGTCGACACACGGTCCCATGTGTCTTCCCACACACTCGTGTGTCAAGTAGTACACGCCCATGTACTTTAAGAAATGCACAAAAATTGTTCAAAAGCATATTTAAGCCACTCTAAGCCATTCCTAAATGCATAAAACTTAATAATAACAAGATATAAACAACATATCATGCATGAATGACAGTATAGAGCAGGGCATGTCACATCAGTATTTTCAAAAAAAGGATCTAATGATCCAAATGCATATTTTAAAGTTAAAAAAATATGATGCTCTGAACATCTTTTAAGGGATGAATGCGATGGGGCACCTGTGAGTTGCATGCCCGCCAGAGAGGGAGCTAGCATCAGTATACACTGGTGTTCATCTTATTATTAGTTATCAGTTTAGTTTTAGTTTCAGATTTCAGTTAACTGACCGAGGGTTAAGAGGCTAAAAACTCATATGGTCAAGGTATCGAATCCCTATGTTTATCAGTCTGATCAGCACTACAGATTTTCAGTTATATTATTTTAAGATACTTTCTCAGTTTAAGATCTTCGGATCTATACAGATGATTTCAAATAATCAAACAATATTTTTAGAAATCTACCCTAATGGCACATAACATGTTTCAGCATGACTTCATACCATGACATACATTCCATGGCATGAGATATAGATCCAGTTAAAAGAATAATGACAAGTTATATTCAAAATAATAAGCAAAGAGAATAAACACAATTAAAAATGCCTAGATCATGAGAACAGTTAAATTACACTCAAATGAGAGTTCAATTTAAAGTTTTGCTTATGTTAGAAAGAAGTAGGATATACTTACTGAGTGAGTTATCACTCAACCCTTCCTTTTTCTTCTTTCTTATAAGTTGGTTAAATAGAAGTTGCTGAGGCTTGGGTTGACTATGGCTGAAGGAAGAAGGCTCCAGTTTTGACTTTTTAGAAAAGCCTAGTGGGGTTTTCATGTGCATGCAGTTTTCAGAAATAATTATACAGATGCATGCATGTATATTGATACGTGATATATGCAAAATATGTGTGTATGTGTGTATATATATATATATATAATCTAATAATAATAGTGTTTTATCTAATAATAGATAAAACGATGTCGTTCAAGCTATTGCTTAGCATAATTCAAATTGAGCTACGAGCTTAGTTTGAAATGAATCAAGTTATTTACTCAACTCATTGTCAGACTAAGCCAAGCACTCTGTAACTCGAATTTGGTTTGTTTTAAAAAACAAGTCAAATGTTCTAATTCAAACTCAATTCAATTCAAGCTAAATGAATTTGAGTCAAACCAAACCAAGTTAAGCTAATTTTTGAGTTTAAGCCATCTCAGTTTGGGTCTAGTCTTAACACCTATGGAAGGTATATAATACCCTCCATTATAGTGGCAAGTAAGCATGAAACCCTGCTAATCAATATGGAAAGCCACAGTGAAACTCAACTTTTATCCTTTTTACCTTCCATAAAAGATTCAAAATTTGAAATTTCCTCATCCATTAGAATCGAAAAAAGGTCTTAACTCTCACATACATAAAATTAATTTGATAAATGAGAAGACTTTTATAAGATGTATGAAAACTTACAGAAGTAGTAAAGGAAGAAAACTTCATGCAAATTTGAACTGTTTAGGCCATTCTCTATTTTCCTTTATAGCCAAAAAAACAAAAGGCAAAGGAGAGTGTTTCTCAGTCATTAAATTTCACTTATAGATGTGTTAACCGTCTCAAGATACAAATCATACACAACCAATCACATTTCACATGGAAATGGAACTATAAGATAAATATTTGGCTTGAAATATGAAATGTCATTATGATGCTAGCTAGCACGTTTCAATCTAAAAAACATGATAAGAATAATGCTAAGTAACCATCCATTAGAGTGTTAGTTGTTATCCACCCTTTATGTGGCACCATAAGGATTACATAAAATTCAGATTTATTTTCACAATTTCTTAAACGGTGAATTTTGTGTGAAACCTCATAGTGTCATATAAAATATGGATGGCAAACACCCCTCTAAAAGGTGGTTGTCTAGCATTACTTATATGATAAATCTCTATAGGGCAACATCCCTTTTAAAGCAAAAAAATTCCCTAAGTTTTTTAAGTTATTCACTCCAAGAATTGATTATCATACATGGTATCTTCCAGCCCACAAAATTTCTATCAATGGCTTACTTTTTTATGAGTCCAAGGTGTAAGCAACCAACAATTAGGCGATATTTAAAGGCCAAAAGGCTATTTCTCACATAATATTTGCTGATATGACAAAATTCTACTTTCTAAGTCTGAAAATAACTAAATTTGCACTGATCTATTAAAAATCAATGGTTAATTTTTATCGTCAAAAGATATATATATCATTTTACTCAAATATTATAATATAAATGTATTTGAGGGTAAAAATGTCATTTTATTAAACTTAATTAGGATAAATAGATAATTTTATTTCTTATTTTAAAAATTATCATATTCATTCATGTATTTTAAAAAAATTTTATAACATTAATAATTTGTTATACGATATTTACATCTTTCAACTTTTTTTCAAATTTCAAAAACCCCTTTTAAAATTTCATAAAATACCCCAAAATTTTTTTAGAATTTCAAAAGCCTTTAAAACTTTTTAAAATATATATATTTTACCTCAAACATATATTATTTTATCCAAATATTATGATAGAGATGTATTTAAGGTACAAATATTATTTTTTTTAACTTACAAAGGTAAATATATATGTTTTGTATCATATTTTAAAAATTATCATATTTACTCACATATTTTAAAAATATATTATAACCTCAATAGTTTGTAATAAGTATCTGTACCCCTACTTTAATTTTTATACTTTTTTTGAGTGTGATTTTCATTTTTAAACTATGGAAGGTTATATTAAAATTTTAAAAATTTAAAAGCCTCTCAATTTTTTTAAATTTTTAGAACACCCCAAAATGTATTCAAATTTCCAATAAAATCACAAACTTTTTCTAATTTCAAAATCACCCTAAAATTTTAAAAAGTTATAGTTTAAACCCAATATATAATTATTTACCATTAAGCCCTGTTTATATTTATAGTAACAATTTTTTTATTTTAATTAATATAAGTTAAAAATATTTAATAAAATCTTAAGAATACAATATTATTTAATTTGAGGGCATTTTTGTCTTTTTAATAATTTTATAAAATTTTAACAAAAAATTTAACAAATAGGAAATTTAGTTTTTTGTTAAATTTATCAAATAGAATTTTATCATTTTAAGAAACATTAGGTGTAAACAAGTCTTTTGACCTATTTTACATGTTTCCTATGGTAGCGAAAATAGGAAAGCCTCTCGGATCAAAGTAGCGAGCAAATATCTGCTAAAAGAAAATTTTGTCCAAAATGTTCTACAAATATTTTTCTATTTTACATCCATAATAGCAACAAGAAGATATCCTACCTTGTTATTCGAGATAATTCTAATCTTGAAAACATACCTTTTTAGTTTTATCAAAATAAAAGCACACTATTAAAACCTTATTAGAATCAAGAATCCTAACTTCTCCTAATTCGAATGTATTTTCCCATTAGTATGTCTTATAAATATGAAAAATAGAATAAAAGATAAAATACGATCAAATAGAAGCTCACACAAAAACACAAATACCTTAAAAATGCATTATCATATTGTATTGTTTTAATATACATATAATAACTACACTATAAAAGGTAGATATTCAGATTATGCCTTGCATGTTACTTATTTTCCTTTTCTCTTAGTTTTTGCTTGTACAAAAATCTTTTTAAATTACAGTTATAGGCATATTAGTTTATTTTTGACAGAGTTTAAAATTGTATATATTCTGTCATCATTATTTTTATAAGAAGTTATGCAGAAAAAAGAATACCGAAGAAAATAACAAATGAGTTAAAGTAGATCATAAGATAATGATTCAGATAATGAAACCTTAATCTAGTTACCTGTCAAGCATGATTTTTTTTTTTGGGTTTCATCCTTCTCCTCTTCTTCCATAAAAAATGAGAAGATCTAGAAATTTCCAAAATACTAACAATAATTTCCAAATAGTAAAATGACTTGGAACACAAGCAAAGTCACACAAAATTTCAAAGTTTTAAGCTAGACCCTGGTCAAAAAGCTAAAGCATCTTTTCTTTTTAATTTCAAAGTCTTTAAAAGCGATGTAACATTCCCATTTATAGATTTCCACAGAAGTTCAAACCTATTTTTATCAAATAATAAGGCAAATTAAAATTCAGAGAAATCCCTTTAATTGCTCAATTTAATTTAGTTAAAAAAATCATTTTTTGTGGACTCATGTTGCGTGCAGCCGCGTAACAAGTCTCTTCCACAATATCAATTATCGCCGGAAAATTGTTAAAGCTTCTAAAATATGAATTTCTTTGAAGTTTCCAAAGTCTTTATTGAGTCTAATACTCAATTCATTCAATTAAAATTTATTCTTCAGCTCAACGTACTCTGCAAGGTAAAACTTTAAGTTATTTTTTCTTCCATACGAATACATGCATATCACGCAAATATTTATATTATTTATAAAATAAAAAGAAAGAGAATAAATCATTATCTAAATAAATATACTGTAGGTTTATTATAACTTATTTAATTTATATCATTAAATTATAATCTTGCAATATGTGCATTAGGTTGTGTTTATATTATGTTAATTCAAATTTTAGATTAGAGGTTTTTAAATCTAATACAATTTATAATAAAATTATTTTAAAATTTGTCAATTCTAATTGATTTAAAAAAAAAAATTGGATTAATTAGATATTACTCAAATTGATCTGAACTATATAATAGATTATGTTGTATCAAGACATAACATATAATAACATAATTATAAAGATTTAAATCTAATAATTTTATGAAGTTGAATTTTTTGTAAGTAATAATAATTTACTTTTTTTTTTTTCTAAAACTTGTTGAAAACTTTTTACTATATAATTGTATGAACTAAAAAGTTTTATATATATTCTATCTATCTATCAATATTTTTGTGAGAATTATTAAATTTTTATATTTATTTTAATAATGTTTGTTTATTATTAAATTTATTTTTAATTATATTAAAAAATATATTGATGAATTTTATTTTATTATTATTTATTTGAATAATAATTATAAAAATTATCCTTTTAAACTTCAAAAATTTGTCATACTATTACAAGAGAAAGGCCGTTCATGAAAAGGATAACAGTACACAAAACAAAACCCTATTTTCAGTCGTATACTTCTATAAATAGCTTTATCTTGTGCCAAAATATTCAACAGAACACTTCACTCAATTACAGAAAAATATGGCAGCTGTAAGTAGTGGCTACAATTGTTGGAGAAGGAAACCCCACGGAAGCTCAGAAAATCGAGCTCGCAGTGTGCCAACATGGGAGAGAAAATTCTGCTGGGAAGTGGGTTCGGTGCCATGGAAGAAGATTGTTGAATCACAGAAATGTATTGACATCTTTGATCGCGTTATTGAGTGGGATGATTCGGCTTGTGAAGATGCTTTCAATAAGGCGAAGCTTCGATATTGGTTGAAGATGACTCGCCAGCCACAGAGAGTTCCTCTTCCAAATCCAGATATGTTTATAGATAAAAATATTGATTGGAATAATGCTGAAAGTGATGCTGCAATTTGGCAAAGCTTGGATGAGTGTCTGGGAGACGAGGAAGAGGAAGGAGAGAAAGAGAAGGAGAATGTGAACGCTGTAAATAGCTTTGACGTTCCATTGCATCAGATAAAGCCTACAGGTTGGGACTTGTATGAACGGAAGTGTCAAGTATTGACAGGAATGGTGGTGGGAGAGTGATCAGTGTTGTTCACTGGAGGTTTCTGAAAGTTCAAAAAACTTCAGATCAGAAGAAAATTGAAGCCCTTCTCACAATACGTATTATTGTTCATGTAGAAAGATGGATTATGAAATAAATCTATAAAAAGATTATTATCTTATATTCAATTATATGCTTCTTCTTGTCACAGAAACTTGCAATATAAATTTATAGTCATAGACTATTAGTTGGATTTTGGGTTGGATGGACGACTTCAGCTTGCGACCTGTATCTTAGCTTATCCTTTTGCTAGTACGGAGCTCTTAAGCTACACACAATAAGTGATATTAGGGTAAGATTCGAATCAAATTAAACATAATATATATATATATATATGTTAATGTTTATATTCAGTTTGTGTTTGTCAAATACAAATATGAGACATTTGGATTCATATTTTCGAAAGATAATATAATTTGTATTTAGTTTGGTTTGTATGCGTGTTCATATTATGGCTAAATTTTACAACATTTTACACCACAAGCTTGAAAAGGAAAAAGGAGACAAGAAAGCAACGCGTGTCAAAATATTTGAGTGGATGGCTTCTTGGAAGGGGCCTGCTACGTGCCATACAAGTAAGTGTTTTAGAATTTTCAAAGCTAGAAAGTGTTTTTATTTTTCTTATTTTTTATGGCAAAGAATCATCATCTCATTCTCCTTTCTGTGTAAGGGGACCTTGTCTCCTTCCATAACAAGCTAAAATTCCAATAATAAAACAATTTTAATCTTCTTTAAAAAAAATTATCAAATAATGGTTTTAGTTACAGTGGATAATTGATCTAATTTTTATTATGAGTTCTTTACAGGGTTAGTAGTATAAAGAGCCGCTTTTGTCCTCAAATAAAAGAATTTTTTTATTAGTATATCTAGAAAAGTTATTGAGAAATTCTTAATTGGAAACATCCACTTTTCAACTGTCTTTTCAGTGTTCAGTGTTTTTATTAGGATTGTATTCGAATTGAGTTGAGTTTAAAATTGTCATAAATTTGAGTTCTTTTAAGTGAGCTCATTTTGAAGTCGTTTAACAACACAAACTTTTTTCATACTTTAAAAAACCCCGTAAATAAAAAAAAAACACTCAAATCTTTTTTCAAATTTTAAAAATCCTTTAAAATTTTTAAAAATTACAATTTACCCCAAATATTATTGTTTTAATTAAATATTCTAATTAAAATGTATTTAAAGTATAAATATTTTTTTTTTTTCAATTTACTAGGGATGTATAGATAATTAATCTATTATATTTATCTATATATTTTGAAAATAATTGTAACCTCAATAAACTGTAACAAGATATTTACACTTCTAACTAGTTATTTTTTTTTAGAGTATAATTGTTATTTTTAAAATTATTAATAGATATATTAAAGTCTTAAAAATTTCAAAAAATACTCTAAACTTTTTTCGAAATTTAAATTACCATTTTGAAACTTTAAAAAACATCCCAAACTTTTTTCAAAATTCAAAAATCACATAAAAATTTTCAAAAAAGTTACAATTTAGCATAAACATATATTATTTATCATTGACACCCATATCTACATTTACACTAATAAATATTTTTCTTATTTTAAAATATAATTAATATAAATTAGAGTAAAAAATATTTATTAAAATTTTAAGGGCAAAAGGTTATTTAGTTTGAGAGTTTTTTTTTTTCCTTTCAATAATTTTTCTAATAAAATTACTCAAATTTGTTAATAAATTTTTTGTTATGGAATTATTGTAACATACAATAGATGACTCAAAGAAAATTAAAATAATATACCACCAAAAAAAAAAAACAATTATGCTTGAATTATATTATATATAAGATATTTATTTTTAAATTAAATAATTCCTACCAAAATTGATCTCTAATATAAGTCACCCAACAAACTTTGACAGAAGGCCCATGGCTATTCAAAATAGACAGGTTCACCCCATTTCTTATCAATCATTTTCAAATGTGAAAATTATTTTGAGGTTTTCCTCCATCAGATTTATTTCAATTTTTAAATATTTTATAATATTTTAGAATATATGAATTTTATATTGTAATTTACTATTAAATATTAATTTTACTTGTCTACTAATCACCTTAGATAGTAAAAACTAATGGTAGTAAATGAAAGTGATAACAATTTTGGGTTTTAGGGGCGGGTGAGTGTCAGTTTTGTGAGTCTGAGGGGGCTAAGTGTGATTATAAAAAATTCTGAATGTCCTCTCTTGGCCCCGAACAATTTTATAATACTTGCAGAAATTACAAATTTCTGAGTTCCATGAATCTGATTTAATTGTTGAAAGATGTTTCACTTTATAATATAACTTGAACTTAAAGAAAAGCATTCATTGTTTTCTTTAGAAGGAAAAAGAAAGAATGATTGAGTTGAGCTGCTGCAAATCCAGAGAAACATTACCTGCAGCCTCTTCGGTGGAAGAAGCTACAGTATTTGGAAGGCAAAAAGGTGAGAAGCCATAACTGAATTGTTGTCAGAGAGGAAGCCATCTGGCTGAACTTTGTCTATGATAACTTCAGAGTTGAAGGTCATTTTTATCTTTCTTTTACGAACTCTTGAAGTTGAAAGTTGCCGTCAGCTAGAAAAATAATTGTATGCAGACATGGGGAATCTGAACAGCTTACAGTATCTTGATAATTCTTATGCATATTCATTGAAAGAAATGCCTCTAAGAATTAGCTTTGTCCAATGTTGTTGTGGGCAAAAGCACCAGGGCTAGGCTGGTGCCTGGGCGAGTATGCAAAAGAGAGAGTGATGAGAAATACAATCGACCTTATGAGCTCGATGAACTCTGTTTCTTTCTTTTTTTTTCGAGCTCTATGTTTCTGGAGCGCCTTGTGCAAGAGTTATCCAAAGTAATTGAGGACTGTCCACAACTTCAGAGGAAGAAGAGAGGCAACTGCAGCAAGGGTTGCCAGGCAGATTACAATTTGTAAACTGCGAATGCCTTGTGAAGCAGATATACATATCTGCAACTGCCCAAAACTTGTTACTTTTCCAGAGGCTTCTCTCCCCTCCAAACCGAGATCCGTTTCTATTGACAAATGTGAAGCAGTGAAATCTTTATCAGAGGCATGCTTCAACCTTGAATATTTGTGTATTGAATCACGTAAATTCTTAGTTATACTTTGCTAGAATCCAACTACCTGTGAAAGTGAAGCAACTGGAAATTATAAACTTCCCCAATTTAAGGGCTCTGATAGATGACTAGAGGTTTTCAATATTGAAGGAGAAGAACATTATGCTAGAAAATTTCTTTTCACGAGCTAACATTAATTATAATTTTTATTTAAAAAAAATAAGCAATTCATTAGTATAATATCAATTTATAGATGATTTTAAATAAATTATAAAGGTAAATTTATTGCATTGACAAGTTATGATCTGGATAGACAATATTAATATAAACTTTAATATTAATTAGATCTTTAATGAGATGATTCATTAACTTATTATATATTAAATAGGTCTTCTCCCCAAAACTAATATAATATAATTTTACTTATTAAAAGTTCTCATACAAGAAGGTTTCAAGGGCGAAATATTACGGTTTTAAGTTACTGGCGTTTTAGATATCCCAATAAACCTTAAAGAATTTAATTTATTATTTTATAACATGTACGTAGGTCTTATTGATGTAAATTGGACATTATTTATTTGTTTCATGTTTTTATTATTTATACGATTCATGTAAATTAAATTTAACATATAGTATCAGAGCAAGACATTTTAAGTTATGAACTTTCCAAATGTTATTGTGGCAATAATGTTGGGAGATTATGATCTATTGAGGGATGGTGAAGATCTGATAAGGTAGGCAAGGGGATTAGTATTTTCCTCGTAATCCAACGATGAGGTTTCTCCATCTTCCTTATAACGAAAGTTGAGTTGTTTTCATCTAACGAGAATAGGGTCCATGAATGGTAAATTTACCCCTATCTATCATCAAAAGTCGTGACAGAGGATTTTTGTTAAATGAACGTGAATTCAATTATGGGTACCCATGAGTTCACTTGCGCTCATGTACAGGTCTATATTTTCATTGTTTATTTAAAACGATTTGTTTTAGACTCATACTCATTTAACTTGGATCTCTTTCAATCCGATTGATACTCACTCGTTTTTCAAGTCTAATTGTAAATCATTTGAATTTCTATAATAAAATTTATATTTGTAATTTAAATGATAGATGAGAAAGTTGCTTATTATTAGTGTAAATAATTTTTAATGGGACAAAAAAAATAATTTTAATGAAAGAATTAGTTGAAATTATTTGAAGGAAGTATTGTAAACAAGGCCCATATAGATTATTTTGTATCAATGGGCCATAGCCCAATCTCCCTTTTGGATTTTTTTTGTATTAATGGGCCATAGCACAAACAGAAATTTTGTGAAATATAGCTTTCAACGGTAAAAGTGGAAATGTGCTTGATTTTATTAACATTGTTTATATATAAAATATATGAATAACGCTAAAAAAGGGTTCATATACGAGGCACTAATCTGATGTGGCACGTGAAAAAAAGTTTAGGTTTGTAAGTATAATTAGAGTTAAATTCAAATCGAATATATTTATATTCTTCTTTGAATTTATCTTTAATGAGTCTAAAACAAGTTATTC